>CM051376.1:14578989-14819567 GCA_028015245.1 Cardamine occulta | reverse complement strand
TTTTTTTGTGGAACCCCTTTTTGCGTTGTCAGTGAAGCGCCTCGTCGAGCTGTTGCTCGACCCGCCTCGTCTCTCGTCTCCTCGAGCGCCGTGTTTCTCATCTGCTCGAGCACGCATCGAGCGTTCTGCTCGAGCTCCTCATTTGGCGTTACTCGAGCACCTTCATCGAGCGTTGCTCGAGCGCCTTCATCGAGCACTTTGCTCGAGCTGCCTCATCGAGCATGTTGCTCGGACTCTCGTCGAGCCTTTTTTTTTTTTTTTTTTTTTTAGAACCCCATTTCGCGTTGTCGGTGGAGTGCCTCGTCGATCTGTTGCTCGACCCGCCTCGTCTCTCGTCTCCTCGAGCGCCGTGTTTCTCATCTGCTCGTGCTCCTCATTTGGCGTTACTCGAGCACCTTTATCGAGCGTTGCTCGAGCGCCTTCATCGAGCACTTTGCTCAAGCTGCCTAATCAAGCATGTTGCTCGGACTCTCGTCGAGCCATTTTTTTTTTTTTTTTTTTAGAACCCCTTTTTGCGTTGTCGGGGGGGCGGCTCGTCGCGCTGTTGCTCGACCCGCTTCGTCTCTCGTCTCCTCGGCGCCGTGTTTCTCATCTGCTTCAAACGCGCCCAGCGTTCGGAAATCCTCATTTGGCGTTACTCGGAGCACCTTTGCTTTCGAGGCTGCCTCATCGAGCATGTTGCTCGGGCTCTTGTCGAGCCTTTTTTTTTTTTTTTTTTTTTTAGAACCCCATTTCGCGTTGTCGGTGGAGCGCCTCGTCGATCTGTTGCTCGACCCGCCTCGTCTCTCGTCTCCTCGAGCACCGTGTTTCTCATCTGCTCGAGCACGCATCGAGCGTTCTGGTCGAGCTCCTCATTTGGCGTTACTCGAGCACCTTCATCGAGCACTTTGCTCAAGCTGCCTCGTCGAGCATGTTGCTCAGACTCTCGTCGAGCCTTTTTTTTTTTTTTTTTTTAGAACCGCTTTTTGCGTTGTCGGTGGAGCACCTCGTCGAGCTGTTGCTCGACCCGCCTCGTCTCTCCTCTCCTCGAGCGCAATGTTTCTCATCTGCTCGAGCATGCATCGAGCGTTCTGCTCGAGCTTCTCATTTGGCGTTACTCGAGCACCTTCATCGACCGTTGCTCGAGCGCTTTGCTCGAGCTGCCTCATCGAGCATGTTGCTCGGACTCTCGTCGAGCCTTTTTTTTTTTCTTTTTTTTTTTTTTTAGAACCCCTTTTTGCGTTGTCGGTGGAGCGCCTCGTCGAGCTGTTGCTCGACCCGCCTCGTCTCTCGTCTCCTCGAGCGCCGTGTTTCTCATCTGCTCGAGCACGCATCGAGCGTTCTGGTCGAGCTCCTCATTTGGCGTTACTCGAGCACCTTCATCGAGCACTTTGCTCAAGCTGCCTCATCGAGCATGTTGCTCGGACTCTCGTCGAGCCTTTTTTTTTTTTTTTTTTTTTTAGAACCCCTTTTTGCGTTGTCGGTGGAGCGCCGTGTTTCTCATCTGCTCGAGCTCCTCATTTGGCGTTACTCGAGCACCTTTATCGAGCGTTGCTCGAGCGCCTTCATCGAGCACTTCGCTCGAGCTGCCTCATCGAGCATGTTGCTCGGACTCTCGTCGAGCCTTTTTTTTTTTTTTTTTTTTTTTGGAACCCCTTTTTGCGTTGTCAGTGAAGCGCCTCGTCGAGCTGTTGCTCGACCCGCCTCGTCTCTCGTCTCCTCGAGCGCCATGTTTCTCATCTGCTCGAAACGCGCATCGGCGTTACCCTCGAGCTCCTCATTTGGCGTTACTCGAGCACCTTCATCGAGCGTTGCTCGAGCGCCTTCATCGAGCACTTTGCTCGAGCTGCCTCATCGAGCATGTTGCTCGGACTCTCGTCGAGCCTTTTTTTTTTTTTTTTTTTTAGAACCCCATTTCGCGTTGTCGGTGGAGTGCCTCGTCGATCTGTTGCTCGACCCGCCTCGTCTCTCGTCTCCTCGAGCGCCGTGTTTCTCATCTGCTCGAGCTCCTCATTTGGCGTTACTCGAGCACCTTTATCGAGCGTTGCTCGAGCGCCTTCATCGAGCACTTTGCTCAAGCTGCCTCATCAAGCATGTTGCTCGGACTCTCGTCGAGCCATTTTTTTTTTTTTTTTTTTAGAACCCTTTTTTGCGTTGTCGGTGGAGCGCCTCGTCGAGCTGTTGCTCGACCCGCCTCGTCTCTCGTCTCCTCGAGCGCCGTGTTTCTCATCTGCTTGAGCACGCATCGAGCGTTCTGGTCGAGCTCCTCATTTGGCGTTACTCGAGCACCTTCATCGAGCACTTTGCTCGAGCTGCCTCATCGAGCATGTTGCTCGGACTCTTGTCGAGCCTTTTTTTTTTTTTTTTTTTTTAGAACCCCATTTCGCGTTGTCGGTGGAGCGCCTCGTCGATCTGTTACTCGACCCGCCTCGTCTCTTGTCTCCTTGAGCGCCGTGTTTCTCATCTGCTCCGAAACACGCGCCAGCGTTCTGGTCGAGCTCCTCATTTGGCGTTACTCGAGCACCTTCATCGAGCACTTTGCTCAAGCTGCCTCGTCGAGCATGTTGCTCGGACTCTCGTCGAGCCTTTTTTTTTTTTTTTTTTAGAACCGCTTTTTGTGTTGTCGGTGGAGCGCCTCGTTGAGCTGTTGCTCGACCCGCCTCGTCTCTCCTCTCCTCGAGCACAATGTTTCTCATCTGCTCGAGCATGCATCGAGCGTTCTGCTCGAGCTTCTCATTTGGCGTTACTCGAGCACCTTCATCGACCGTTGCTCGAGCGCTTTGCTCGAGCTGCCTCATCGAGCATGTTGCTCGGACTCTCGTCGAGCCTTTTTTTTTTTCTTTTTTTTTTTTTTTAGAACCCCTTTTTGCGTTGTCAGTGGAGCGCCTCGTCGAGCTGTTGCTCGACCTGCCTCGTCTCTCGTCTGCTCGAGCGCCGTGTTTCTCATCTGCTCGAGCACACATCAAGCGTTCTGCTCGAGCTCCTCATTTGGCGTTACTCGAGCACCTTCATCGAGCGTTGCTCGAGCGCCTTCATCGAGCACTTTGCTCGAGCTGCCTCATCGAGCATGTTGCTCGGACTCTCGTCGAGCCTTTTTTTTTTTTTTTTGACCCCCTTTTTGCGTTGTCTGTGGTGCGCCTCGTCGAGCTGTTGCTCGACCCGCCTCGTCTCTCGTCTCCTCGACCACCGTGTTTCTCATCTGCTCGAGCACGCATCGAGTGTTCTGGTCGAGCTCCTCATTTGGCGTTACTCGAGCACCTTCATCGAGCACTTTGCTCAAGCTGCCTCGTCGAGCATGTTGCTCGGACTCTCGTCGAGCCTTTTTTTTTTTTTTTTTTTAAAACCGCTTTTTGCGTTGTCGGTGGAGCGCCTCGTCGAGCTGTTGCTCGACCCGCCTCGTCTCTCCTCTCCTCGAGCGCAATGTTTCTCATCTGCTCGAGCATGCATCGAGCGTTCTGCTCGAGCATGCATCGAGCGTTCTGCTCGAGCATGCATCGAGCGTTCTGCTCGAGCTTCTCATTTGGCGTTACTCGAGCACCTTCATCGACCGTTGCTCGAGCGCTTTGCTCGAGCTGCCTCATCGAGCATGTTGCTCGGACTCTCGTCGAGCCTTTTTTTTTTCTTTTTTTTTTTTTTAGAACCCTTTTTTGCATTGTCAGTGGAGCGCCTCGTCGAGCTGTTGCTCGACCTGCCTCGTCTCTCGTGCTTTCGAGCGCCGTGTTTCTCATCTGCTCGAGCGCGTGCGTTCTGCTCCGAGCTCCTCATTTGGCGTTACTCGAGCACCTTCGCCGGCGTTGCTCGGCGCCTTCATCGAGCACTTTCTTCGAGCTGCCTCATCGAGCATGTTGCTCGGACTCTCGTCGAGTTTCTTTTTTTTTTTTTTTTAGAACCGCTTTTGCGTTGTCGGTGGAGCGCCTCGTCGAGCTGTTGCTCGACCCGCCTCGTCTCTCGTCTCCTCGAGCGCCGTGTTTCTCATCTGCTCGAGCTCCTCATTTGGCGGTACTCGAGCACCTTCATCGAGTGTTGCTCGAGCGCCTTCATCGAGCACTTTGCTCAAGCTGCCTTATCGAGCATGTTGCTCGGACTCTCGTCGAGCCTTTTTTTTTTTTTTTTTAGAACCCCTTTTTGCGTTGTCGGTGGAGCGCCTCGTCGAGCTGTTGCTCGACCCGCCTCGTCTCTCGTCTCCTCGAGCGCCGTGTTTCTCATCTGCTCGAGCACGCATCGAGCGTTCTGCTCGAGCTCCTCATTTGGCGTTACTCGAGCACCTTCATCGAGTGATGTGATCATGGAATCATCCGAGAAGACCCGTGTGCCTTGTTCTGCACAAACGAAGTCTATGATCAACTTTTCTATCCCATCGACCACTTGGAGTACATTCTCACCTCATCAAGAGCACACCTCGAAGTTGAATCGGTCCAATCCGAGTTCAGGTGAAGAAGTTATTCAACTTCCAAGTCAAGTGATTCCCAGCTTACGCGATTCAGACATACGTGCGTTGAATAATTATTTTCAGCCAAACCAGAAGGAATCAAGCTACGAAACAAATTATTCTGGAATCTTGATTCATCATAGAATCTGGGAAAATTGGAATCACAACAACCTCGGTTCAGACATGGGAGATATGAATTTTACAATTCAATGGATCTGCTTCAGGCCCTATTGCGTGACTGAGCCAAAGATTATGATGCACAGCCCAACTCAGGTACGATCTCGACGTAAAACCAATTGGATAATCTTACTGGATCTCTTAGGTTTCCAACAAGCCCAAGAAAAGAAGAAATGGACATCGGACCACAAAGTTATTACTCATTTGCCTAAAGGGGTCAACCTGGTGCTGTACTTGAAGAACTCCAAGCCCAGACCGTTTAAGAGCTTACAAAATTATGTTTGGCATCCTGGAAAATCTACTAAGCCTTTAAGAAGGTTTTCTTGGCCCAAAAAGGAGTCCATTTCGTAGGATTGAAGTTCAAGAAGCTCAAGAGATAATTTTCATTTTTTGGTTTTAATACTTTTAGTTAATTCAGCAATCAATATTGCTTAGATATTTTATACTTCTTTTTTGCTATTTAAACAATGCCGAGTTCATGAATAAAATCATCCAACTTTTTATTTTCAAACCTTGAGAGTGATTCTCTTTAGTTCTTTTAGAACTTTTCGATTGTTTGGTGTGTAATATCCAACGATCAACTCGATTCGTCTCGGTGTGTCATATCCGGCGAATCAAACCTTGTCTCGTCTAGGTGTGTCATATCCTAGGAGGCATTGAGGTATATCAGGAGCTATTCCGCATCTCCTGTGCGACCATTCGATCCATTTTTCTATCCATCTATCCTTTCTTTTGTTTTACCCCTCGAAAGTGCCGAATCCTTGGGAGGATCTCATCATTTGGTATCAGAGCACACTTCCGGTATTGGTATTTTTGTTCTATACATCTTCTCATCTTTCTCACTTTTTCATTTCATTTCTTTGATTTTCTACCCTTCCATCTTCTAAAAATCGAAAAAAAAAAAAAAAAAAAAATTATTTCGATCATGTCTAAATTTGGTTTGTTGAGAAGTATAGACCTAGTTGTCAATAAGAGTTGGGGTAGAAGGCAAGAGGAGACGCAAGGAAGGCAACCATAGATTTTCTCTAATTTTTCGAGGAAATGTTTTGAGCCTAGTCCTTATCATCGAGAGGTACACCAAAAACTCCGTAGGTTGTCTCAAGGAAATCAAAGTGTGGAGGAATATTTTCAAGAGTTAGAGACTTTTATGATCAGGGCAAACATTGTAGAAGATCAAAAAGTTACAATGGCGAGGTTTCTTAATGGCTTGAATCGAAAAATTCAATTACGAGTGGAAGTGCAACATTTTGTGGAGTTGGAAGATATGTTGCATCAGGCTGTTCTAGTTGAGAAGAGGCTTATTAAGAGGAGATTTTCACCAACTGAATTTAGGAAAGAGCCATACATCAGTCCTTATGATTATGGATCTTCTCTTAATTCTAAAGTGGTTGTCAAAGATAAAGCAAGCAACAAGAAGATAGATTCAAAGGCTACAACACCACCTACAACTTTTGTCGAAAAAGAATTTGGCTTTGTTCAGGAAGATTCTCTTGATTTAGAGGAAGCTGGTCAGAATGTACAAGAAGAAGAAGTCATTGAAAAATCTGATCATAAAAACGTGTTGGCAATTCAAGAGGATTTGCATACAATTCTCGTGGGGGAAAAGGAGGAGTCAATGGACAACTTGGATTCATTTGAAAAGTGTGATGAATCATTTGCACAACCAAGGAGGTATAGCTTGTCTCCTACACTTGATCCTTATATTTTGGATTTTGAGTTGCTGGAAGAAGTCGATGGAGATAAGATGCTATTGTCGGTTCAATATGAATGTGAGATTCAAGAAGTCGAACATGTTGATTTTGTTTTTGGCGATGCAGCGTTTTGCAAACCCGAGAGCAAAGCTATGATATTTGATTTTGTGATTCAAGGCAATGGTGAGCAAACTCAAGGTTTTGATCTACTTGTCAACAAGGGAGATTTTCTTGATTTTAGCCGCAACAAGAGTTCTAAAATAAGAGTGGCGCAGCGGAAGCATGGAAGTTTCGAGCTGGTCTTGGAAAATGGAGTTTCAAAACTGTTTTCTCTTTATCAATATATGATTCTTAAGGGTCTTAACTTGCGGGATTTCAGGAAGAATCATCTACACTCACCGAGGAAAGGTATTGGAGTAGAGATTCGACGCCAAGGTCCTATAGTGGACAAAGTGAAAGATGGTCGAAAAGCTATAGAGCTTAGAATTCTAGATGATTATGGAGTAATGTCTGAGCCGAGGATGCACAAGGCAAGGCGTGCTATACAAGTTTTGATATCTAGCGGAGTGATTAAGCTACCAAAGCTTAGGTGTCTTAAACTCATGAAATGTTTGAGCCATCCATTTGATCCCGGAATCAAGATTTGAGGACAAATCCTTTTTTCAAGAGGAGGAGAATGATATGATCCTGGAAAGAATCAAATATAATCAAGATCATACATTTTTCAAACATTGGAGAAGTCACAAGATCAAGAGCTAAACATTGATTCCGATCGATCCGAGTGCTAGGCGAGAAGACCCATGTGTCTTGTTCAGTGAAAGGACGTCCAAGCTCAACTGTTCCAGCCCAAAGACCACTTGGAATATATTTTCAACTCATCAGAGGTTCACGTCAAAGTGGAATCAGTCCAAAGAAAGTTCATATGAAGGAGATATTGAATTTACAAGTCATATGATCTTCAGCTTACTCGGTTTGGACCAACGCACGTTCAATAGAGGATTCCGAGCAAACCAGAAGGAGTTAAGCTACGAAATAAATTTTCCTGGAATCTTGATCCATTCCAGAATCACGTCGAATTGGATTTACATCAAAATAAGTTCAGACTTGGGAGATATGAATTTTACAATTCCATGGATCTGCTTCAGGCCCTATTGCGCGACTGAGCTAAAGATCATGATGCACAGCCCAACTCAGGTATGATCTCGACGTAAAACCAATTGGATAATCTTACTGGATCTCTTAGCTTTCCAAGAAGCCCAAAAACAGAAGCAATGGATATCGGACCACAAAGTTATTACCCATTTACCAAAACGGGTCAATCTGGTTCTAAACATGAAGAGTTCAAGGCCTAATTGGTTTGCAAGCCTCTAGGCTTATGTTTGGCATCTAGGAGGTATTTCTACAAAGTCCAGCAAGCCCAAAAAGCCCCAGCAAATGAATATCTCGGCCAAAGAAGCATGGAGAAGTCCAAGGATCATTTCAAGATGCATGCATGAGGAGTCCAAGGGTTGAATTCACATTCAACTCACTATCTTTATTTCTTTTCTTTTATTTCTCTTTATTCCAAGACAATAATGACTTAGCTTAGTTTCTAAGTTTTCTTTTCTTTATATTCATGTAAACTCATATGAATAAAATATACAACTTTTTATTTTCAAAACCTTGAGAGTGATTCTCTTTAGTTCTTTTAGAACTTTCGATTGCTTGGTGTGTAATATCCAACAATCAAATCAATTCGTCTCGGTGTGTCATATCCGAGGAATCAAACCTTGTCTTGTCTAGGTGTGTCATATCCTAGGAGGCATTGAGGTATATAAGGAGCCTTCCGCAACTCCTGTGCGACCATTCGATCCACCACTTCGAGTCCCTCGAAGATTATCCATCGTTACATCTTTCTACCAATCCGAAAGTGCCGATTCTTGGGAAGGATCATATCATCGAGCATTGCTCGAGCGCCTTCATCGAGCACTTTGCTCGAGCTGCCTCATCGAGCATGTTGCTCGGACTCTCGTCGAGCCTTTTTTTTTTTTTTTTTTTTTTTTAGAACCCCTTTTTGCGTTGTCGGTGGAGCGCCTCGTCGAGCTGTTGCTCGACCCGCCTCATCTCTCGTCTCCTCGAGCGCCGTGTTTCTCATCTGCTCGAGCACGCATCGAGCGTTCTGCTCGAGCTCCTCATTTGGCGTTACTCGAGCACCTTCATCGAGCGTTGCTCGAGCGCCTTCATCGAGCACTTTGCTCGAGCTGCCTCATCGAGCATGTTGCTCGGACTCTCGTCGAGCTTTTTTTTTTTTTTTTTTTTTTTTTAGAACCCCTTTTTGCGTTGTCGGTGGAGCGCCTCGTCGAGCTGTTGCTCGACCCGCCTCGTCTCTCGTCTCCTCGAGCGCCGTGTTTCTCATCTGCTCGAGCACGCATCGAGCATTCTGCTCGAGCTCCTCATTTGGTGTTACTCGAGCACCTTCATCGAGCGTTGCTCAAGCGCCTTCATCGAGCACTTTGCTCGAACTGCCTCATCGAGCATGTTGCTCGGACTCTCGTCGAGCCTTTTTTTTTTTTTTTTTTTTTTAGAACGCCTTTTTGCGTTGTCGGTGGAGCGCCTCGTCGAGCTGTTGCTCGACCCGCCTCGTCTCTCGTCTCCTCGAGCGCCGTGTTTCTCATCTGCTCGAGCACGCATCGAGCGTTCTGCTCGAGCTCCTCATTTGGCGTTACTCGAGCACCTTCATCGACCGTTGCTCGAGCGCTTTGCTCGAGCTGCCTCATCGAGCATGTTGCAGCCTTTTTTTTTTTCTTTTTTTTTTTTTTAGAACCCCTTTTTGCGTTGTCAGTGGAGCGCCTCGTCGAGCTGTTGCTCGACCTGCCTCGTCTCTCGTCTGCTCGAGCGCCGTGTTTCTCATCTGCTCGAGCACACATCGAGCGTTCTGCTCGAGCTCCTCATTTGGCGTTACTCGAGCACCTTCATCGAGCGTTGCTCGAGCGCCTTCATCGAGCACTTTGCTCGAGCTGCCTCATCGAGCATGTTGCTCGGACTCTCGTCGAGCCTTTTTTTTTTTTTTTTTTTTTTAGAACCCCTTTTTGCGTTGTCGGTGGAGCGCCTCGTCGAGCTGTTGCTCGACCCGCCTCGTCTCTCGTCTCCTCGAGCGCCGTGTTTCTCATCTGCTCGAGCTCCTCATTTGGCATTACTCGAGCACCTTCATCGAGCGTTGCTCGAGCGCCTTCATCGAGCACTTTGCTCGAGCTGCCTCATCGAGCATGTTGCTCGGACTCTCGTCGAGCCTTTTTTTTTTTTTTTTTTTTTTTTTAGAACCCCTTTTTGCGTTGTCGGTGGAGCGCCTCGTCGAGCTGTTGCTCGACCCGCCTCGTCTCTCGTCTCCTCGAGCACCGTGTTTCTCATCTGCTGGAGCACGCATCGAGCGTTTTGCTCGAGCTTCTCATTTGGCGTTCCTCGAGCACCTTCATCGAGCGTTGCTCGAGCGCCTTCATCGAGCACTTTGCTCGAGCTGCCTCATCGAGCATGTTGCTCAGACTCTCGTCGTGCCCTTTTTTTTTTTTTTTTTTTTTTTTACTCGGCTGCTCGAGCATTCATCGAGTGTTCTGCTCGAGCATTCATCGAGTGTTTTGCTCGAGCGTTCTCCTGCTTCCTCCACTCCTTGCATGCACCTGAGACCTTGGGTAGAAACATTTTAAGAAAAACTACGAAAATCACGAAAATAGAAACAAAGAATATTTACAAGGATAAACATGGGATTTTCTCCCAAGTGAGCTTGTTTAAAGTCACTAAGCTTGACTTCCTGGTTTTTAAGTATTTATTGGCTCATCCAGAAGAATTGTAGTCCCTGCTGGAATGTAGTCTGCCATGTAAGGTTTGAGCCGCTGCCTATTCATTGTAAACTCGTTACCCTCCTTAGTAAACAAGGTGACAGCTCCATATGGTAACACCTCCTTGATGCTAAATGGTCCAGACCACCTTGACTTCAGTTTTCCTGGGAAGAGTTTCAGTGTCGAGTTGAAGAGCAAGACCTGATCTCCGGATTTGAAATCTTTGCGCAAAATCTTTTTGTCGTGAAAGGCCTTAGTTCTCTCCTTATATACCTTCTAACTTTCATAGGCTTCAAGTCTGATTTCTTCCAGCTCATGCAAGTCCACAGCTCTTTTTTCTTGAGCTGTTATGATATCGAGATTCAGAAGCTTTGTTGCCCAGAGCGCTTTGTACTCAACCTCTACGGGCAGGTGACAAGCCTTTCCGTACAGCAGCTGAAACGGGGTCCTCCCAATTGGAGTCTTGTAAGCGGTTCTATAAGCCCATAGAGCATCGTCAAGTTTAATCGACCAATCTCTCCTTGATGCGCCTACTACCCGTGCCAAGATGGCCTTGATTTGCCTATTAGAGACTTTAACTTGGCCGCTTGTCTGAGGATGGTAAGGTGTCGCCACCTTATGCTTCACTCCATGCTTCCTTAAGAGATTCTCAAAAACCTTGTTAATAAAATGAGAACCACCATCACTGATAACGACCCTCGGGACTCCAAACCTGGGGAAAATAATGGTTTTGAACATCTTCAACACTACTTTTGCATCGTTGGTGGGACTGGGTATGGCTTCAACCCATTTTGAGACATAGTCTACAGCAACCAATATGTAACTATTCCCAAAGGATGGTGGGTTGAAAGGTCCCATAAAATCAATGCCCCATACATCAAATACTTCAACTTCGAGGATAGGGTTCTGGGGCATCTCATTTCTCCTGCCTATGTTCCCCATCCTTTGGCATGGATCACACTTGGTAATGAAATTTTGGGCATCCTTAAACATGGTTGGCCACCATAGACCAGCTTGGAGTATCTTCTGCACAGTATTGAAAGTGGCAAAATGGCCTCCATATGTGGAACCATGGCAATGTTCTAGCACTCCTCTGACTTCTTCCTCAGCTATACACCTTCTAAACAAACCGTTTGATCCTTTCTTGTAGAGATATGGTTCATCCCAGTAGTAATGGTTGATGTCTCTGAAAATTTTCTTCTTGTTGTATGCATCGAGACTGCTGGGAATTTCACCGCTCACTAAATAGTTAGCTAAATCCGCAAACCACGATGATTTCTTTTTCGCTAGTGCCTGGACTTTTTTTAGATCAGCCCTTTCGCAATGGGTATTTTCGAAGGTCTGGACTAACATCAGCTGTTCTTCTGGCATGGAGTCATCGATTGGCAATGGGTCTTCAATCCTCATCCGGGATAGGTGATCAGCTACCCCATTTTCTATTCCTTTCTTATCAACTATCTCCATGTCAAATTCTTGCAGTAATAGAATCCATCTTAGCAACCTGGGTTTGGTGTCTTTCTTTGCGTAGATGAGTCTCAATGCTGCATGATCCGTGTAGACTACCACCTTTGATCCCACCAGGTAGCTTCTGAACTTTTCAAAGGAAAGACTACTGCAAGCAATTCCTTCTCCGTGGTAGCATATCTCCCTTGAGCTTCATCTAAAGTTCTGCTCGCATAGTAAATCACGTGCAACTTTTTATCTATTTTCTGACCTAACACTGCTCCAACGGCATAGTCTGAGGTGTCGCACATGATTTCAAATGGATAGTCCCAATTCGGAGCTTGGACTATTGGGGCTGAGATCAACGCTTCCTTTATCAACTGGAAGGCTTTGAAACACTCAGAGTCAAAGACGAACTCTTGCTCCTTGCAAAGTAACCTGGTGAGTGGTCTAGCTATTTTTGAGAAATCTTTGATGAATCTTCTGTAGAAGCCAGCGTGACCAAGGAAACTCCTGATATCCTTGACGTTCTTAGGTGGTTGCAGCTGCATCATTACATCGATTTTGGCTTTGTCTACCTCAATGCCTTTCTCAGAAATCTTGTGCCCTAAGACAATCCCTTCTCTGACCATAAAATGACACTTCTCCCAATTCAAGACCAGATTTGTCTCTTCGCACCTGGTAAACACCCTGCACAAGTTCAACAAACAAGAGGAGAAGGAGGAGCCATACACAGAAAAATCATCCATGAAGACTTCCACCATCTCCTCTATTAAATCCGAAAAGATGGAGGTCATACACCTCTGAAATGTTGCATGTGCATTGCATAAACCGAAAGGCATTCTTCTGTAAGCAAAGGTGCCATATGGGCTAGCGAAGGTGGTTTTTTCTTGGTCATTTGGATGTATTGGGATCTGAAAGAACCCACTATATCCATCTAAGAAACAGTAGTAAGGGTGGTTTGCAAGTCTTTCTAACATTTGATCAATAAATGGCAAAGGAAAATGATCTTTTCTAGATGCTGCATTTAACTTTCTATAGTCTATACACATCCTATGACCAGTTATTGTCCTAGTGGGTATAAGCTCATCTTTATTATTCTTTACCACTGTTATACCACCTTTCTTAGGGACACAATGCACTGGGGATACCCAGGTACTATCAGAGATAGGGTAGATAACTCCAGCATCTAGCAATTTAAGAATTTCTTTCTTAACAACCTCTTTAAGGTTAGGGTTCAATCTTCTTTGAGGTTCAATGCTAGCATATGACTCATTTTCAAGATTAATTCTGTGAGTGCACAAACTAGGTGATATGCCCTTAATGTCATCAAGTGAATATCCAATTGCTTTCCTAACCTTTCTCAACTCGGTCAACAGCGATTTCAACTCATCATCACTAAGTTTATCATTTATTATGACAGGATAAGTGGAGTTAGGTCCAAGAAATGCGTACCTTAGCCCTGTTGGGAGTGGTTTTAGCTCGACCTTAGGTGCCCTTAGCTCTAACCAGTCGTCTGAGTGGGCGGACTCGAGCAGTGGGTGCTGGGCATACTTAGTATCAGCTTTTACTGATGCAACGACCTCTCCATCTGTTCCCATCAGTTTCTCAAACGCTTCTTCGCCTTTAATTTCCTTGTGAGAGTCTAGCATCGTCTCATAACTCGAGGTTTCTTTGTATAAGTAGCTGTTTTCACCGTCTTTGGTTAAAGCTGTCTGAAGATGGTCTTTTTCATTTAGCTCCTCAAGTAGCTCGTCTGCAAGGTGATCCATTTCTTCAATCCAAAAGAGCTGGCCTTCAATCGTAGGCTTCTTCATTGTATCTCTGATGTCAAAGTGCATTTTGAGATCTTTGCCCATATTAAGTTGAATTTTCCCTTTTTGAACGTCAATGAGAGCACCCGCAGTAGCAAAGAGGGGTCTCCCTAGAATCAAAGGATCTTTTGGCTCTTTATCCATCTCTAACACCACAAAGTCAGTGGGAACCACTATGGTTCCAATTCGGAGAGGCAAGTCTTCTAGCATGCCATGCGGAGTTCTCACAGATCTATCAGCCAAGACAAGAGAGATGTTGGTGGTTTTATACTTGTTAAAACCCAACTTCTTAGCTACTGAGAGTTGCATGAGGCTTATAGACGCTCCCAAGTCGCAGAGACAATTTTGAAAAGTTAATGGCCCAAGAGAGCATGGCAATGTGAAACAACCAGGATCTGGTAGCCTTAGCGATCCTCTTTTTGAATAATGGCGCTGCACTCATGACTCACTACTACCATTCCTTTCACTTCCTGGATTCTTTCTGTAATTGCATCTTTGATCCACTTGTGAGATTGAGGTAAAAGAGCCAATGCATCAAGTATGGGCATCTTGACCTCAATTTCTTTAATGTGCTTGTCGAAAATAGCTCTATATCTCTCCACTCTGTCCTTGTGAAATCTCCCTGGGTAGGGGAGTTTAGGCTTATAAGGTGGTAGGACGAATGGTGTTTTCTTGTCTTTGGAAGGTGCAATTTTTTCAACTGGGGATGGTTGGAATCGACTTGTAGGTTGAGTTGATGTGTTGAGCTGATCAGTCGAGTTAGAGTTGTTCTGTTCATCTTGTTCCTCTCTCTGACATAAATCCTCCCCAGCTTGGAATTCACTGTCCGCGGTGATAGGAGTGGTTCCCGCCCTTTCTGATAGTTCTTTTCCGTTCCTCAAGGTAATGGCATTGATTTGAGCAAAGTCTTTAGGATTTTGGATTGCCTTTCCTAGGAGTTGTCCAGGGTGCGGTGTGGAAGACGTGGATGCAGACTTGTTCTCCAGGTATTTAATTTTGGAGTTCAGTGTCTCGAATTTGTTGTTGAGGGTATCGTAGGCGTAGTCCGACTGATTTTTTAGTTCAGCAAACCTCTTTGCAGTTTCCATTGTACTGGCAGCTTGACCTTGGAGTAGCTGCTGCATCATACTTCGCAGGTCTTGATCATGGGCAATAGGTGTTGGAGCTTGCTGTTGTGCAAAACTAGGTGGTTGACCTATGACGCCCTTTGGGTTGTACCTTCTTGGAAATTCTGCTTAGGAACAAAACCTTGAGTTTGATTGTAGGGGACAAAAGGTTTGTTTTGTTGCGGTGGTGGCGGAGGGTAGACTTGATCTTGCGGGTTTTCCACGTTGTTACTTCTGTAAGACAAGTTAGGGTTGTTCTTGTAGTTGATAAAACCTTTGTTATAGTCACCTTGATTCTGAACATAGCTAACTTCTTCGATTTGGTCAGCCTCCCCATCTTGAAAGTGAAAGAGTTCTTCTTCATTTGCAAAGTGAACGTGTCTCTGCTGGCTGAGGATGAATTTATCAAATTTTTCATTCAGAGACTTGATCTCTTTCCTAGTCCTCTCATCAGAATCAACACTTCCCCTTGTGCTGCGGTCATAGTTCTCAGTATAGTTCCCATCGGATTGAGCAAGATTTTCAACTAGTTCCCAGCCTTCATCAACATCCTTGTTTAGGAAATTGCCATTGCTTGCTGTATCAAGAAGCATTCTGATCCTTGGAAGAACGCCTCTGTAGAGCGTGCTGAGCAGGGATTCATTGCTAAAACCATGGCGAGGACAACGGATAGTGTAGCCCTTGAATCTTTCCCAAGCTTCAGAGAAGGTTTCTCCATTCTTTTGGACAAAGCCGGATATCTCATTCCGGAGTCTAGCAGTACGGGTGTTGGAGAAAAATTTTGCAAGGAAAGCTTTCTTGCAGTCATCCCAGGAGGTGATGGAGCTATGAGGTAGGTTCTTTTCCCATATATGTGCTTTGTCACCAAGAGAAAATGGGAAGAGTCTGAGCTTCAAACCATCTTCACTGACTCCATTGATCTTGGTGAGGCTGCAGAGCCTATCGAACTCGTCCAGGTGATCAAGAGGATCTTCCATAGGTAATCCATGAAATTTGTTACTTTGGACCATAGCGATCAAACCACTCTTAATCTCAAAATTATTGTTTTGGATTATCGGTGGTACAATCCCTTGCCTCTGAGTGTGAGTATTAGGAGCATCCCCTGCTCCAATCAATCTGGGCCTCCTCTGCTGAGGACCTTGTTCAACATGTCCTTGCGGGTTTTCCATTTGAACTTGATGTTGTTGGTCTGCTCCGACGTTGTTCCTATGCGCTCGCAGTACAGGTTGTAACCGGTGAATGTTGTCGAGAGGGTGAAAGAGGTTCTGGCTTCCTTGTGAACGTGTTTGCATATAGGTGAAGCTAGAACAGGGTGACTGACCGAGCTGAGAGTGAAACAGAAGCTAGGCTCGAGCAGTTGGTCGAGTAGGTACCTGAAACACAGAAAACTCAGAAAGTTAAGAAGTGAGGTGAAAGTGAGAACTTGATCTCAAGAAATCTGAAATCCTAAATGTAACAAACAAACACCCAATTGACAATGGCGCCAAATTGATATAGGTATTTTTACTCAGTACTCAGCCTATAGTCAAGGGAGACCGAGCAATAGGAACTTGTCCTATTGGATGCGAATCCCCTGTCCTTTATGTTTTTCCTAAGTAAAAATACAAGTTATTATGTGTGTTGTGTGGTGTGAAAGCAGTAAACTATGGATATATCAATTCCTTAGTCTAACATGTCATTGTAGTACTAAGGTGTCAATCCAAATGGGTGTGATGCTAACAATCAGGATGAGATCAGATATACCTAATTCAAGCCAAGTAAATTGATGTTGGATTGTCTAACAACCTAAGTGAAACATGAAATATGCAAAATAAATGCTAAGTAAAAATACTAGGGAGGCAGGTGCAGGTGCTTGAGAAGCAATGCACAAATGATGTATGAGTAATGCAGCAAGTGAAAATGACGAAATAAATTGATGAGATAAAACTAAGTGTGGAAGCTAGCAAGCAAAAATGATAACTAAGACAAGGTAAAATCAATTTAGACAAACAAGCTCTCAAGAATGAGGTAATTGGTCAGTGACTCCTCTGAAATCTATCTAAGGCGCTGACAAACTCACACAGAGCTAATCCCTAGACAATGGGTTCACAAGCAATCAAATCCACTGTCGTGAAAGATGACCTCAAGCTAAAGCAGTTCCAGACTCAGATGTCTCTGACGAAATCTACCCTAACAGGGACTAAGACTCAACCCGTTCTTGTCAATGAACACCCTAAACACCCAATCTCTTAGGCTAGGAATACAAATCTCTGGCACTAGTTGTTCAAACATTTCATCAACCACCTTTTTAGTGTGGAAACACTTAAGATCTAGTTGCAATTGATCAGAGAGAAACTAGCATTAAGAACACTAATCCAGAAGGGATTCACAAACAACTAAACTCAAACGCCCTAGAAGATCAAAGATTCGTCACTAACCTGTCCCATTCTCAAGAACCCTAAAAAACTACTCACACATATTCAAGAACATAAACCCAGAAAATTCAAACATCTTAGAATTCATTGAAATTAGGTTATAAAGATAGATTAAGGCAAGAACAATAAGACTGCAAAGAATCAAAACAAACTAATAAGTAGATTAAGAGAAATCTGGATTCAAAGTCAAGAACAATAAAGAACAAATGAAGAACACTCAAAAACAGAGAGAAAACCTAAAAATAAAAAGCTTACACTAAAAATAAAAACGGAATACCCTTTGGACAAAATCCAAAATGGGTATTTATACAATAATGCGGAAAACCCTAAAAACGGGTAAACACAAAATAAATGGTTAAGTCTCTGGAGATTTATGCAACTTGGGCAGGCGTATGTGTAGTGGTGATCGAGCTGGGAGTGAAGACTGATGGATCACCTGCTCGATGTGTGTGTGCTCGAGCACTCTGCTCGACATGTGTGTGCTCGAGCACTCTGCTCGACGTGCTGCTCGAGCACCTGCTCGAAATCTGCTCGAGCACTTCTTCAAACTCTGCTCGACGTGTGTGTGCTCGAAATCTGCTCGAGCACTTCTTCAAACTCTGCTCGACGTGTGTGTGCTCGAGCACTCTGCTCGAAATCTGCTCGAGCACTTCTTCAAACTCTGCTCGACGTGTGTGTGCTCGAGCACTCTGCTGGACGTGCTGCTCGAGCACCTGCTCAAAATCTGCTTGATGGACTGCTCGAAACCTGCTCGAGCGCCTGTTCTTCCTTTTGCTCGATGTGTGCTCGATGGAGTTACCCGAGTGCCTTGCAGAATCTCTGTTCGAGCACTTGTTAAATTCCTGGTAGAGCATTTTGCTGGTGCTTTTGGCGTGAAACTCTCCAAATGTCCAGAACATCATCCAAGTCCCTGAAATCAACTCCAAAATGCATATGTATGCAAATCTAATGCAAAATCCTAGTATGGATGCTAAATGTGTGAAAAGACTATAAATGGGGTGAAACATATGATGAATATAGTCCTAAACGATGACAAATGCATGCTAAAACATGCTAAAATGCTGAGACATCAGCAACCATGCAAACTGGCACTTTGCTAGCCATGCTGTCCGACACCTGTCCGATCAGACTTCGTAAACCAGTTTGGACCGGTCTGGTTTAGGGTCCATGTCCTTTTGGTCGGGTCGGATCGGGTCTGGTCCGGTACCATGTTTAGGGTTCCGTCCCTGAGTATTGCCGAAGATCATGTCTTGACACTTTATGACTTAATCCATTCTATGTTACTATCCTTAGATAATACCTGAGGGTTAGCAAACATATGTTCCACCCTTGTAGCCGACTGATCAATCCTTGCTAAAAGTACATTCATTTCTCGATGGCAATACCTTCATTCCTCGAGAGTGGTATGAGAAACTCGTCTTCACCGATTCTTCAATGCCTTTTCCTCGTACTTCGCTCATATAATGGAAAGTTTCTTCGTTCCTTATCAGATACCTTTCTTCCTTAGCATTTTTTCTTGAGTTCTGATTTGGTAACCTCCCCACTTATTATTTCTTGATCCAAATACTTGACGGATTCTTGGTTTCCATCGAGAGTTCCGAGTATTACCCTTCTTCCATCGTTCTTTAGTGTAATTTCTCGTACTTCTTTTGATTTTCTTCGAGCATTCACTCTTCCTTATCATTTTCTTCTTTTCCTTTAGTTTTTCCAGCAGCTTTCTTAGATTTTGACCATTCCTCCCGAAGTATGAGATAGTTTTTATCATTGCCAGTTCTAGGCAAATGTGCGGGTCATTACACCCCAACTGAATCTTGAAATTGTGGAAGGGTTGCAAGAACATTTGTGAATTTAAATGGCCTTTTAACTCTCGGAGCTGCTTTCCCTACTCTGATTCTTCCTCTTGCAGGATCAGAACACCCTTCGGAATTGAAACTACAATAGGAGGGAGTCCATGACTGCCCAAGGGAGCAAAGGCAGAACAAGAGCATTTCTCAGGATATGTTGGGTCATTTGGTAGAGGCGCTTGGTGAGAGGCTCAAACGGATAGAGCATATCTCAAAGGAGTTAAAGAGGTACGTGTTTGGAGAGTTCGAACGTGTCAAGGATAACACAATCAAGATGGATACTCGGATGGTGAAGCTAGAAGAGATGGTGATGGGAGTTGCTCAGGTCTTACGGGAACGCATCAAGGAGATGCGAACACGCATCGAGGTGATTGAAGGAGACTTGGCGTTATGTAAGCGAGTGGTAGCCAATGGAGGGGTTGTGATCACCAAGGCAAGATTCGCAAGGGTAGAGTACCCGCGGCCATCGAGATTAAATGGCGTGAGGGACGCCAAGGAAGTTGAGAACTTCTTGTGGAAAATAGAATTATACTTCGAGAACCTTGATCTTACGAATGAGCCAGTAAAGATCAAGACCGCTACAAGTTATTTAGTGGACATGGCCATTCTTTGGTGGAGAAGGCAACATGCGGAGATCAAGCGAGGTGCTGCCCGGGTAGATACTTGGGACGAGCTCAAGAGGGACTTGAAGAGGCAATTTTACCTGGAGAATATGGTTTACCAAGCCCAAAAGAAGTTAAGAGAACTTTGACAACGAGGTACCATTCATGACTATCTCAACGAGTTCACTACTCTTATATTGCAAATTCTGAGCATGACCGAAGACAACTCGGTGTTCTACTTCATCGATGGATTGCAAAATTGCGCCAAGCAAGAGTTGCAAAGGCGGGGCATCCGTTTGGTGGATGAAGCAATTGCGGCTACTGACTCCTTGTCTGACTTTACCACCAATGACCAGCTCAATCCCTATGAGAGGCAAGATAAGCATTCGGCTAATGGTGGGGGAGATGATCGGAGATCACGACACGTAAGTCTAAGGAGGGACAAACTATGATCGAATTCAGAAATGAGGAAACCGCCATATTCGAGGGGATTTGGGAAGAGCTCAAGTTGAGAGGAGTACGAGGAATGGAAGAAATCGTTTACACCAAAACACGGGTTTACGTGTGCAAGAGGCCACACCCCGTGAGAGAATGTCTAAAGCTCGGTTCTTTACATGCGATCACAGAGAGGGGTGAATCGGGGGAAGATTCAGAGGATGGACCGACAATGATGGGATCGTGGATGCCAAGCCTAAGACATTGGAAAGAGAACTGATGTTCGTGGATGCCAAGGTTAATGGAAAGAACACCAAGACGATGGTGGATACCGGGGCAATGAACAACTTCATTGCAAAGGAAGAGGCAAAGAGGCACAACATCACTTGGAAGAAGCGCGAGAAAAGGGTGAAGAGTGTGAACTCAAAATCTCAACCAATTGTTGGAATTGCCAAAGGAGTGGATTTCCGGATGGGAGAATGGAAGGGTCGAGCAGATTTCTCGGTAGTCCCGATGGATGACTATAGGGTCTTTATCGGGTTGGATTTCATGAAGACGATTAGAGTGGTACCGATACTTGCACTTAACACCTGTAACACCCGTGTTCCAGAAAAAAAATGGAAACAATAAATAAATTGGAGTTTATATCGGGATTGGAGTGGAATCGGTTAATTTAATAATTTACTAGGCTGGTTGATTTATTAATTAAACCAAAGGATTTTTAATTAATTAGTAGTTTAGTTTAAATCTCGGTTTAATTTTATTAAACCAAAACCCCTAATTCTTCTCTATTTAAACCCTAAATCGCCTAGTCCTATTTTCTTCTCTAATTTTCGTGGCCTCCATCTAAAGAGGGAAGAGAGAAAGAAAGAGATAAAAATCGGAGGCAAGAGGGAGGAAATCAGTTTCGCCGGTGTTTGTTCAGACAACGTTTGGAGGCTCAAACGTGTTCTGATCTTGCTAAAGTTTTCAGGGAAGCTTCGTAACTCACTGATATTGAGATTGACCAGAGGGATTTGCGTTCCAACGGTTGGTTCATCAGGAATCAGAGTTTTAGAGTGGCTGTTTGCTGCAGTGGCAATTTCAGTTTACAGCAGGTACTGTCTTGAGTGTTTGGGAAATCTGACGGTGGATTTTTCTTAGTTTGAGCTACTATTTTGCAGAGGTATTCTTGACTCATTTATCTAAGATTTTAACGGTGGAGATCGGATTATGAGACTGGAATCTCAGTGAACTAAGAGTCGTTTGGAACTGCATATTTCTAGCTCTTGTATTGCTCCTTTGTAGTGTTTTCTTGTTATGATGTTTTGTGATGTGTTCTTTTTGGGGCTGTGTTAGCGTGAAGGAGGAGTGAAGTAGTTGCTGCTATGTCTTGTTATTTCCTTGTGTCGAAAATCATCTTAAGCTAAGGTGAGTGCATGGCCATGAGATTAGCTGTGGGAATTTGAATGTATTAACATGTCGTCCTGTGTAGAGGCCATCAGATGAGTGTCTATAGCATGTTATTTGATTGGATGATTGGTATTTGGATTATGTGTTTTTACGTTGTATTTTCCTGTATGTATATCTCATAGATGGGAGGATTGTCTCACTAAATATTTATCGAAATACTTATGCATCTCCTTTATTCGATGCAAAAAAAAAAAAAAGAGTAATCCTGGAATCATGGCGAGGAGAAGAGGATGATTTAGGACTCGGTTTTGAGGTTTTTGATTGTTGAATTTCATGTTTAATTCTTGGTTAAATTATTTTAGTAATTTTAAATTATTAAGAATTTATTTGGTGGTTTAATTTGGTTAAGCTGAGTTAATTAAATTAATATGAATTTTCGTGAATTATTTCATTTAATTGAAATTGAGGAATTTAATATTTATGAGAATATTATTATCTGTTTAAAAAAAAAAACGGGTGCGGTTGTTTCAACACCATTGCCATTTTTGAGAAGGAAAATGCATGTATGATCCCAACCTTAAGTACTTAGTGTAAGAAGTTGGGCGAAGTGCAATAAATCTCAGCGATGCAAATTGTGGACCATCCCACCGGGCTGGGTAGCGACCAAGGCAAAGCAAGGAACAAACAAGGTAACCACGAAAGAGTCAAGAGCAACAAGGCAAACACTCTAAGTAGCAGATCATGGAGGATCAAGATGAAGACGTGGGCAAAGGAGCGTAAAGCGTACAAGAAGACCCACAACGATGAGTGCATCGCTGAAATGGGTAGGGGAGAATGTAACGTCTAAAATATTCCCACTGAGAATAAGAGCATCAAGGGACGGGTTTGTGAGATTCTCGGCTCTATAATTAGTCATTTCTAAGCTTTATTTCTTGTGATAAGATTCTACGTTCCTCTGAAACTTTCTAGAAGGTCTTAGAACGTGGTAGAAGGTCTTAGAATGTCTTAGAAGTCATAGAGTATTGGAAAACGTGTGGAAGGATCTAGAGGATCAATCTCCATCGTTGGATCGAATAAATCTCCACCGTCCATTTGTGGAGGTGTTTCCTATATAAAAGGGTGAGATTCCTCATTTATAAGCATCCAAGCCTTTAAGCATAATAAGAAATAATTTCTCTCTCTAAATTCGTCCACTTTCGCTCTCTTAGTACCAAAAGGCTAACCGGGTAGGAGGCTGGCTTAGCAACCAGAAGGGGTGAAAATGTGTTAAGGCCGCACGAATTGGTTCAAAAGGAATCGGTCCGTGACACAATGCTATCTTCCTTTCTTTCTTTTTTCCCCTTTTTACTTGGGTGAAAACTATGTTGCTTTCTTAATCTCCCTCAAATTACACTTAATTCATTACTTTATTCTATGATGCTAAGTTTCATTTTAAACAATTAGAATGATAGCAAATAAACAAACGAACAAAACAAATCTCGTGCATTTTGCGGGTTCTTACATAGTATATATTCTCATCTAGTATATATAATAGCCAATTTTTCTCTCTTAAGGTGTCCACATCAACATTATTGTGGACCCTACAATAATTACTTCAAGATAATTAATTTTAAAATTAAATTCATGTTAACACTTATTCTCAGTTTATATATGTAAAACTGAATTGAATAATAATGAAAAAAAATATAATATACATATAACAAAAAATAAATTCAAATAAGTATTTGAAAAAACATAAATAATGTAGACTATCATATTGCTAAAAATAAGAACAATAAATAAATTATCTTAAAATATACGAATAAAATATTTTAAAATAATAATAATAAAAAAATTTCGAAAATAAAATTTTTAAATCAACAGTTATTAAAGATGGAAAAAATAAAACAAAAATGATAGAAAATGAAAAGGCTAAAACAAACATATAACAAGTAAAACTAATAACTATTGGAAATATAAAAATAATAGTTAAATTTAACATAAAATTCTTAATGAAGTTTATAGAATATAAATAAGAAAATATTATGAAATATAATTTTTTTTTAAATGATGAGTAATGTGAAAGTTTAAATTGTAATTTAGGAGGAAAGATAAATAAATAATAAGTGCAAGGATATAAGAGCTTTGTTGATAATAAGAAAATTAGTGGTGTTTCAAATAAACACATATACTAGATTTTTTAAATTTTCAATGAGTTTTAAAATATCATATAGAATTTGAGACAGTAGTGATTAATTTACAAACATAACTAAATATTTTCAAAATAAAAAGTTTAAAATATTGGATTATTTGACCATAAAAGTTGTATTAAACCCAAAGAATATGGGGAATGAAGAAAATGAATCGATGTGTAACATTACTAAATAGGTTTACAACATAGTTTAACTTAAACAAAAAACAGAATTTTATCTTTTTTTTTATCATCTGGAATTTTCCTTAACAAACCTGAGGAATACATTGTGGAATACAAATCCGGTGAAAATATAGATATATCTGGAGACTAATGTCCATCAAAGGGTGATGTCTCCATATTTTACCCGTTTTTAGCCTATATCTAAGTCCATTTTAGCATTGATTTACCCCGTTGTTTATATCATTTAGAGTCATTTTTGTCCATTTTGCATACTTAGTAGTTTTTGCATAGGCAATGCATACATATTGCATTTTGGAGTTAGTTTCAGGGAAAACGGATGCTTGCTGGAGCAAAGGAAGAATGGTGTGGACAAACTCGATGGGATGAACTCGGATAACTGATCCAGTCCGCTACAAAGGACTTCACCACTCGATAAAGCACTCGGTGTACTCAAACCGAGTGCAATGCACGGACAGAAGACTTCATCACTTGGACAAGGGACTCGACTTGACAGACCGAGTCCACACACTCGACGAAGAGAACTCGACCTCCTGACCGAGTAGGGGACAAAAGCCAAAGACAACACGACTCGACCAAGAGCACTCGGTCATTCTGACCGAGTCCTGCAACCGACTGACTTAGTTTCCTTTTCTAGAATTAGGTTTAATATGTAAGGGTCTTATATAAACCCGAGCCGCGGAAGCGAAGCGAGAGTTGAACAACTTTTATCTTTGAATCTGAATCTCGGTTTTTCTTAGCCTCCTTTTATTTTTCTGCTATTTTCGATTATGTAAGCTCAACCTTTTTATTGAATTTGTTTTCTTAAGTTATTTATCATTATTTTTTATGAACATGTCTTTTTCTACGTTTTCAATTTGCATGTCTGAGTAGTGAAACTAGGGTTCCGAGATGGGGTAGATCTGTCCGAGTCCTTAGTTCTTGTAGATGTCTAAGCTTTAAATTTGATTTTACCCCTTCTGGATTAGATGTTCTTAAGGCTAGCTCGTTTGGCAAAATCTAGGGGCTAGATCTGAGGTTTCTCTCGCCTGACAGATGCATGTAGAGATTCCTGATCCCCTAATGCCAGAGATCTATAGCTTTTCACCAAGACACTGGGTTAGGTTATATTTTGACATTGTTGATTTGGGTCTTATTGCTGTCATTTTCTATGTTCTGCCAATACAATTAAGGTATGTTCTCAGGGGGAAGGTATTGGGTCCTAGGATATATTTAAGATTGTTGGGGGTCACCACGACAGTGGGATCACCATAGCTTTGATGATCAACGTCTAGTGATTAGCTTCTGTGAAGTCATGTTAGACACCTACGGTAGACTATGGAGGACGGCATGATCAATTAGCCCACTCTCAGGACCTTTCTTCTCCATATTATTTCCTGCTATTTTCTGTATTTTCACTACCACTCGGCCAAATCTGACCAAGTCCATAGCCAGTATTTTATTTTCTGCATTTTTCATTCCGTTTAGGTTGTTAGTGACAAACACCCTTCTGATTTGGCTTGACTTAACTAAATTTGATCGCATCTTGATTGTTAACAACGCACCCATTTGGATTTATACCTATTGTACTACAATGACATGTTTAGGATAATAGGCAATTAAAACCCTGTTCTCAAACTAGTAAAATACTTGTTTCAAAGGGAACCAATAAGAGAGCAAAGACAATAATTTTAACTAAAACAACCATACAACTCTAAGCCAAGCAAGGCCAAAACACATGAACCAAAATCATTTCAAACAGAATTTTATCTATAGTATTTATAGTTTCTGGATTTGTATTTGTAATTTTTTTTTGTCAACAATTATTTATTAAAATGGTTCAGAAATCCAAACCGGGTATTTGTAGTTATTATATAAATAATAATAATCTACTCTTTTAGAATTAAAATGATATTATATAATAACCTTTGATTTATATATATTTTTACGTAATTGTATTAAATTTTATGATCTTCCAAAATTGAAATCCCGCGCAATGAGCGAGTATCTAACCTAGTTGGTGACATTATACACAATGTCAAGAACATAAGCATACTTGAGGTTACATGACGTAAAATCGTGTAGTTGCAAGGATCAAATGCAAATTTAGCCAAGTTTGCTTCAACTCTCTCTTTTGTTTCTGCAGGTGCAAGATTGTTAATATATCAGTACTTGAAAAATTTGGCAAAACCAGATTGAGAAGGTATTTTCCAATGTAAGGCACTTTTGGTCTGTAGTTGTTAACAATCACACCTTCCTTGTTCTT
Source organism: Cardamine occulta (assembly GCA_028015245.1). Classification (NCBI taxonomy): domain Eukaryota; kingdom Viridiplantae; phylum Streptophyta; class Magnoliopsida; order Brassicales; family Brassicaceae; genus Cardamine; species Cardamine occulta. The sequence continues at coordinate 14,793,813 of CM051376.1, read as the reverse complement.
CAGAGTGTTTCTCTACTTTTTTCACAAGAGTAGGAGTATCTGTTTCTATTGTGATTTGAGCTCTTATGGAAGCCACTCTTTTACTTGTCACTACATTGTGTCTTTTGTAGTAAGAAGCATTGTTTACAACACAACTACAAAACCAGACAGACCTAATCAAGATCCCATCAAATACCATATGAATTGAAACACCGTAAATTGATTTTCGAAAAAGCTTTTGGGCATGTTTGAGACAGTAGATTCTAAGTAAAAACATCGAAGCTACTTATTCAAGGTCTCAACATTTACTGAACAACAAAACATAGAGCTAATCTAGCCATTTTGGGGTATATATGAGAACTCATCAATCAATTTTCATATATAATTCACTTGTCCAAATTATAAAACTTTACTGAACATGTTTTACAAGCTGTGATGATAAGAAAAAAAAAACTAAAGCAATACCTTACTGAACCTGATCCTTTCAGGAGCAATGGCACAACTTGTAGCAGGAAAAGAAGAAGAGTTTGAAGATGTGAGAAAAGAAGCAGCATTCAAAGTACTCGCCATTGCCGAGCAAATGAAATCAAGTTGGGAGAAAGTTTGAGGAGTAGAAAACGGAATCAGAAAAAGATAGATAAAGAAGGACTTGAAGACAGTTGTTATTTAAATTGCATTTAAACGATCTGGATTGAGGAGCTCATTGACTACATAACAAACCCCAAAAATAAAACAAAAATGCACAATAAGAAGTTTGTTTGATTCTGTAATCCAAGTAGTATTGGCAATTCCAAAAAATAAGAGTGTAACCGAGAACTCGATTACATCTAAAACCCTAGCGAGAAAGTGAGTTAACTCGATTGCATCCAAAAACAACTTGTAAAAGTGCACGTTTCCACAACAGAACTTTACAAAACAGCTACAAAACTCTAAAGTACAGCAGAGACCTCAGCAGAATTTAAGATCAGAGGAGACCAAGTGGTCATAACGAATTAGGGCGTACATGCGTAGCTGTTTGTGACATCAAAGACACCATGGGAGCTGCTCCCAAGTAGAATGCCAACGACACGCCGGATCGGCTAGACATTGGTATACAGAGAAGATAGCTTATGGAGCTAGTATTTGAATGCTCGCTGCATATGATGCAATCTCAGTGAGGAGATCTGTCCCAATTGGGACACTTAGAAGATATAGAGTGGATATTCTCGAAAAGGAGGCGATAGCGACTCGATGCGAGGTGGTGGAACGATTGACGCCACGAATGGTTGCGGAAAAACCAAACGATAAGTCTAGAGATCGATTCGGACAAACCAAAAAAGATCAATGATCTATACTTTTGTAAGAGATTTTAATTAAAAAGATAGATAAGAAACATACAAAGAAGTCTTATGAGTTATAAAGAAGAAGAGAAGAAGAAGAGGCGAGTTCACGAGAACACCTCAGAACTAACACCACATAAAACAATAAAACCTTAAACACACAAGTTTGAGTTCGAAATGTAAATTATATCTAGATAGAAATGCCACCTAAGAAATATGATAATGGGCCGGTCTTGGATCAGAGTTAGCAAATGGCTAGATGAAAATATGTGAGTCACAAGCCTCGTTAAAAACCTTATTCCAGAAAACCACATGTACGGTTTCCAACACTATCAACAATAAATATTTAAATTGATTTATCATATATTATTATTTGAAGATATGTATGAATAATCTCTTAGGATTTTCTTAGAAATATTTATCGACCAACCAACTTTGCATCACCAAAAACTAAGCAAATATTTTCTTAGTGTAGGATATTATGTTATCTAATAGATTATTGTGATAAAAAATATTACAAACTTTGTCATCTCGATTAGGTATATTAATATGATCAGTTGTGAATTATATGTAGACTAATAGTCTAATATAATAAAAAAAACGAGATCATATTACTATGATACATATATTATAGATTTTTTCATCGAGATTACATATATTAATATGATCATTTGCGAATTATATGTAGACTATTAGTATAATATACTAAAAGGACGAGATTATATTGTGCGGAATGCATTTTAGTCATTTTCTTGTTAGTTTTCTTTACAAAAATTAACCAAATAAACAAATATTCATTCATAAGGATTATCCAGATGAACAATCCAAAATAGAAACAAACAACTTTCAGATTGATTATCTAGATGAAGTATTTATATTGATCATTTGGAAGGAATGGTAAATGAGCAAACAAATAGGGCCTAAATCTAATCGTGTAGCCCAGTTTGCTCTCACCTAAGTAATACTTAGGGTTAAATACTTCTTCTTGGTTGAAAAAAAAAACAATAGTTCTTCTCCAAAATATTTCATCTACCAACCTCTATTGCTCCATGATAAGCTTAAAGATGTCGATTATGGCCAAAATCTGAAGTTTGAGTCGATTTCATTGTAATATTATCAAAAAATACTTAAACATAAAAATTTAGAATATGGTGAAGCACATTCAAATGTTGACTATATTATCTAGATTTAAAGTGTTTTAATTTTATGTCTTGCTTACTATGATTTTTATATAATTTATTTGGATTTAAACTTTTTTCTAACTTAAATTGGATTTGGTGAACATATAGCAGTTGTTATTTAAATTTTGGATTTATTATGTGCTATGAAGCTCCATTTTCAAGATATGTTTTAGTAATATGATATATTCTTCAAACGTTTTTTTCTTGTTGTAAATGTATATTCTTCAAACATCATGCATGAGAAATATAGAAACTCATATATGAACTGTGAAAATAACATCAATACCTAAAACTTATATATGTAACAATGATACATATGAGTATTACAAAATTGAAATACAATACTCTTTTTAGGTAAGCTTTTATTTTATTATAAAAAAAATTAAGAAAGTTTAGAAAAGTCATGTTCAAGCCAACTCGAGTTTAAATATAAACTGATTCAGGCCATTCCGATTAACATGTCTAGATGTGCTATTTTTTAATCGAACCATTACACAAACATTAAAGGTGAATAGACTAGTATTGTGGACTAGAAATCTTTAATTCCTCATGTTAAAGGTGAATTGTCTAGTATTGGTTGTTACTAGTTAGTATTCATTGTAAATTTTAGAAGAAATTTGGCAATATAAAACTTATTCCATGATTTCTATGTGTAAAAAACACTTCATATAACTATTTTGTGTTATTACAACTTTTTAGTGTACACAAGAACGTTTTCTCCATACGCGTGCATACATAAGTTTCATCGTGAGTGAAAATATTGAAGAGAGTGATAGGTGTACGTATGTGTACATAGAATATGGTAGAGTAGGGTTTCTAAGTCAGATTTATTAATTAATTTATTAAAATATTTTATCTATTTTGCACACTCTTCTTTAATATTTATTAGCTTTTATTGTCAAAAAAATAATTGAATTATTTATTCATGTTAATGTTGATTTATAATCTTTTGATATCAATATTTTCATATAAATATATTTCCATATATTTTGTTATTATATTTCACATGAATTAAATTGTTATTTATATACGTATGTATGTACGTATTTCATATATTCAATATATGTAATAAAAATATATGTATACTCAATATATGTGTAGTCTTAAGATCAAAATATTTTAAATATGTGTGAATGTGTACGTAAGTATATTAGTGAAAAGACCCGTCCCGAAAACTACTAAACCGGGACCGGTTCAATAAACGTAAACAAATATTTTAAAAATTACTAACAACTTAACCAATTAATCCATTTATTCCAACATAATAATACTAAAAATGTTCTAACAATCTAGCGGAAGCAATTCAACAATAAGCACTAATTTGAATAACAAATATCAAATATAAATAAAATAAATAAAAACTATCCCGGTATGTCATCCTGATCTGTCACCGCAGTTCCACGAGCTTTAGCTAGCTTTATCCTTTCCCTTACCTGCGCCATTATTTAATAAATACTGAGGAGGCGATCAACCCGTCTACTAGATCAATTAGGATAAAATTACGAAAATACCCCTCCAACATAATCCAATGTCCGGACTCGACAAACAACACAACAATGATTTAATAAAATTAATTCACTACAAACTAATGAAATAAATCAATCAACGGCAATTTAAAACACCCAAAATTGACTAAAATAATTAATTCTCAACAATTAATTCAACAATAATTCATAGAAAAATTACATAAAATAATCTCTTAAATAACGGCAATTTCTAGCAATTTTTCCAGAATTTATCTCAGCAATAAAAACACCGTAAAAATCACAAAACACAGAATTAAATCCTAACACTGAGTTATCTCGTGAAATAATTCCGTAAATCATCCGACCACAGTATTGCACTCACCTTAGCCACTAGTAGCACTTTCTGACATAACTTTTCTGCGACTTTCGAAAAAAAATTTCCGCTCTGTCTATACCCTTAAATCCCGAACCCGCAACCTAATAATAATAAAATATTATTAAATTAATATCTTAAACAAAATTATACTAACTACACGTGACTTAATAATAAGTCATCATCTCCGATTAACTCTGCAACAAAGATGTTATCAATGACGTCGTCGACACCAACGGCGGTCACCACTCCGGAGTGCCATCACCAGAGCACCATCACCGGAATTCAACACCCACCACCATCACATCTAAACTCCGAACCGTCGCAGACGCCACAAGCTCTCACACTAGCCCCGGCCGATTACTCCTCACCAACCGATCACGTCCTGTTCAAAAACTCACCACGTCGACGATCGATCACAACAACATCAACACCACCGAAGCTTTTTCGCAACTCCATCCTCCTCTCACGATCCACTCGCAGCCGCGACATCCACTCCATCATGTCACGACACCAACCACCTAGCTCTACCCGAAACACCACCAACAAAACACACAACCATAAGACACAAAGGCAGAGAGCTTACCCTGAATCTCTTCCCAACAGCCGAGATCAGATCCGTAACTCGCGATCGCCGCTCTCCTCTACTCACTTGATCTTCCCGCCAAGCACTCTCCCTCCTTAGCTCTCTCTCTCTCTCTCTAAGTTCCAGCTCCAACCTCCTCTACGCTAGCTCGCAATGATGAAGATGAAGATGGTGTGGCGTGACCGAGAGGAAGAGCTTGGTCGAGAGAAAATAAAGAGAAGTGCGTAGGGTTTCCAGCCATTTTCCAAATAATTTCACAATAGACCCTCCCTTTAACTCCAACTTTACAATTCAGCCTAAAAACTTCTAAACGATCAAGTAAACCCACCAGCAAAAATTAATTAAATCAATTCAGCCCCAAACTCTTAAATTCTCCAATAAAACACCAAATATCAAAATTACGGATGTTACCATTAGATTCTAAACTATATTCAATATATGTGATATAAGAGTATATACATTGAATATATATATATATGTTAATATGTAAATGTACATATCCAAATATTTTAAACATTTGAGTGTACACACTCATATTTCTATATTGTAACTTTTATTCTCAAATTCACTTCTACACATGACGTATATATATATAACAACAAATTTATTCATGTAATTTTATAAAAAAATATATGAAAATATACTAATATAGAAATATGAATATCAAAATATAGAAAAATAAACATTAACATCAATAAATAATTCAATTTATTTTTGATAGAAAATACTTAAAAGTTGAAGAAGTAATGATAAAAAAAATTACAAATTGAAAAAGAAAAGAAAAAATGGAAAAATAATTTTAATAAAATAAATTTAATGAATTTAACCACCTAGAAACTTACACCAATTCTCTCTCCCTTCACTCGCGCAACATGACAAGAATAAAAGACAAAATAGTCACGCATATGACCAAAAGTGTCAAAATCACAAATCATTACACATATGTACTATTTTCATAAACTTTTTTCAAAAAGTACTATTTCTGCAAAATTCCCTAAATCTTAATAGCATGTCAGTTAGATAAAAAAAAAGAATATATGTACCCGAAGTAACCAAAAAAAGTAAATGATATAACCTAAAAAGTGCCCGAAGTATCCTAAAAGTTACTCGAAGTACCCTAAAAATTATTCAAAATAGCCTAAAAATTATCCGAAATAAGCTAACTTTATGTCTTATTCGTAATGTTTTGGATACTTTGGATATCCGTTCGAGTATTAACTATTATCTGAATCCGACTTGAATCCAAAGTATCTCAGACATTAGACCCAATTGGATACCCGTATCCAACTCAGGTTCGATTTTTCATGTCGGTTGGAGTCGGATATTCGGGTATGATTATTCGTGTCCATGTCTATACAGGACTATGAACCGTACCAGGACCAATGGTCTACGCTTCTAGCCCTGTTTCCTATGCATTCTGATTTAGGGTCCAGCAATGTTATATAGATTTGATTTAGGGTCCAACAATGTTTTATATATAAATCAAAAAAGAAAACCCAACATTTATCATGTTTTCAAATTTTTGTTTTGATGATGATTGTTGGAAACTCTCATGAGAGATATGAATCTACCTAAACTACAAGTGAGAGTGATAGAATCAGCTCAAGTGCTAAAATAACAATAGGAAACCTCCTCTAAATGGAATGTAGAAGTACATTATGATGATCTAGACAAAAGTGTGGGTTTTTTTCCACTTCACTCAGGGTTAGAAACATTTCCTAGACTATAACATGTATGATGGAAACTCAAAAGAACCCAATAGCATTTACAGCATATAGCTGAAAATAAACATTGAGCTTTACTCCAACGACCTTGCATTTCTTTAACACACACATAGATGCGTTTGTAAGAATCCAAAATATTTTTTGTATTTCCTTTCTATCTTATATTCTAAGTATTTCACTAAAACGGATGTTTTAAAATGTAGTATAATCTCTGTACATCACATTACACCCATTTTAAATTTCTGAATCGATTAAGTAAAATATATTTGATGAAAGAAATATATAAACAAAAACCCGTGTATATACCCGGGCATTCACCTAGTATATATATATATATATATATATATATATATATAAAAGTAGAAATGCACTCTCCTTCTAATTGGCACATCAGCACTGAGAGTGACACATGTCGTTTATTAAACAAATTAAATTAAACTTAATTTTTAAAAATTAAAAAAAAAAAAAAAACAGAATGTCTCTATTGGTACCGGATCCTGAACCAAAGATCCGTCAGTTAGGATATATAGATACATGTCTGCCACGCTACCATAGTAGAGGAGAAACAGTTCAGATCAAAAGGGTCAAGTCTGACAAACCACCAAAGAGTCCGGAGGAACGAGGCGGAAGTTCGCGGATCAGCGAACACCAAGCTGTTTAAAGGGATAAAAGCCCGAAGGGAGCCCAAAGAAAGCCCAGTCATAGAGTTATAACAATTAAAGCAAGATCAAAACTGACACATTAAAGGAAAATCATAGAGTTAATTAGGAGCATTTAATTCTCTATTGTGTATAAATATAATCCCCTAATACATTGTAAATGGCCTCTTCTCCAATTCTCAAAGCAATAATAGACACTTTTTATTGACTTTAGCAATACAATTTCCTTTAAAAATTCTTTTGCCATTTCGTTACAAGTTTATTCTATATTTCTATTGATGGTTGGGTCCAGTATCCACAGTCTCCTCTTCACTTTTATTTCCCTACTCAAACGTTTGGAGATTTTAAAGAAACGATCTTAAATCTACACATCAAATTTAAGTCCATTATTGATTTCCTGTCATTTCATCTCCTTCCAAAATCACATCTTGAATTCAAACATATGGTTCAAAGACATAAGGGAAGTTTCTCGTCGGCTTTCTTCTTCTTAGCCACGTTGGCTGATTTGGTTTTATAATCTGGATGTAGATATGGAGATGGTAAACCTACAGACAATGCCGTGAGATTCTGCAAATGGTTCACCAAGGTGCGTTTAATTTTCCCTGGCTTAATTAGTTAATTGTAACATGAACTTGTAACAAGTCGTTTACAGGGGAATGACATGGAGATTGGCTTAAGAACTTGAATTACGGTGTTTTTAAATTAGGAAACAGACAATATGAACATTTTAATAAGTTTTAATATGAAAACTATTTATTTTTAATGATTTCCTTCCAAAAATTTGGATTGCCCATCTGAGATATGTAATCAGATTGCCTTTTTTTACTTTGCCTGAGTTTTCGCCGGTGAAAATTGGTGAAATAGCCAAGAAAGTTTGAATATTTCAGTATTTTCTTCCAGTCTAAGGTAACATCCATTTTCTTGTTCTAAATTTATGAGTTAACAAACATGGAATAAATTTTGAACCAACAAAAACATAAGAGAAAATTCTATAAAAATAGACTAACTATTAATCGATTTTTACTAACATATAGAATTTTTTGGGTATCCAAAAAAGTATATGAATCAAAAAAGATATATGCTATAATAGATAAACTTTTAAACCCTATCCTTTAACATTCATGAGTTGATGAAAAAGGATATCCGTTAATTTTTTTTAATTTTAATGAAAAGAAAGTATTTTTAAAATTGAAAAAGAAAGTATTTTTAAAATTGGAAAAAGACATTCCTAAAATAAACTTAAAATCATTAAATAATTTTTAAAGTTTCAAAATTTAAAGTACTAAACCTTTAATATTAGAATAAGCCCAAAATCTTTTTTAAACACTTGAAATTTTTTTAAATAATTCAAAAAATTACCATTTTATATTATAGATTCAAAATATATTTCATATATTATATTTTTTATTAACATGTTAATTTGGTAATTTATTAAATATTAAAATACTTTAAACATTTTACTACACATGAGGTGAATAAAATATATCAACTTTTTCAAAACCAAATATATATATATATATATATATAATTTTCAACCAAAATTACATATAACACAAAATAAATAACATGGTAAATAATAAATCATAACTCATACAACTATATAAATATAAACATATACTATTTTCACAATACTATTTATAAAAAAAAATAAAGGTAACTTTATTATTGAAAATTTATTAATCTAAAATTTATATTTTAATGTAAACAATATGTCCATGTGTCAATATGTAAAGTAGAATTGTCAAACGGGTCTTCACTCTTCAGAGGAGAACAAGGCTTCTAAGTCGATGACCAAGACTAATGATTTCAGACTGGGACTGCTCTTTACTCTGTGGCAGAGCCACATATCCTAGAAGCATAAGCAAGTTTACTAACTTTGAGGTATCACTAACTTTTATCTGAGCCAAAGGGAACATCATTATTAATGTCAGATATAAATTACCAAAAAAAAGTTTCGCATCTAAGTCTGGAAGACTTTTACCCCAGAAAAAGATGGCTTATCACATGAGGACATATGGAAATCACAGTTTAGAACTGATGCATGCCTGCAGAGTGGTCCACCATTTCGAACCATCTACAGGAAGAGAGATCAGTTGAGTAATGTTATTCTATTTTGTCTAATGAACAAAAAAAAAAGGCTGTGGAAAATAGTTTGTTCACCTTTAATATACTAAGGTAAGAAGGAAAGAGATGAATACAAGAGACCGGAAAATTGACAAAGAAAAAAATCCTCTAGAAAAAGTCAAGAAACCAAGAATCAAAGATTTACCTCCCCCTTACAATAGGGTTAAGATCATGATACCTCGAAGTCTAAAGGAGGCAACAAAAGAACAGATTGATGAGATGGTAATTCATACTAAGAAGCTACTACTTGGAGCTAGAGTCACAAGAGGAACCGACAAAGCTCAGCTCTTAATTGACAAGCCTTCATCAAAGGATCCTCACCTGGAAGAAGCTGGTTAAAGTCGTTAGCTAGACTTAGGTGCCCTTTTAGGCATGGTGAAGAGTTGCTTCGGGAGTTGAGTTAAAATATGTAGGAACAATGCAGTTTCCTACGACTAACTGCATGTAGATCACGAATCAAACCTTCCGGTGTCTTTTGTGAGTAGTTTCCAAAGACTAGATCAAGGTTAGGTGGGTCTATATTTCGTAGCCCAAGTTTATCTGCAACACTTCTTGGCATAACATTAACATTAAAACCAGAATCACAAAGAGAGATAGAAACTTCTATGCATGTTATGGTGCAAGGGAAGAGAAAACACCCATGGTCTTCAATTTTTGTGAGTCTCCTTGGTGGGTACTGTTTTGGCTCTTCCTTGACGATGAGATGAGTCTTGTGGATCATATCTTCATGGGAGTAAAAGATAGGCACTATAATTTTCGTCTTCTCAACTTGGGGGCTTGGGAGGTGGGGATTGGTGCGGTAGTGATTGCATTGCAAAATCCCTTAGGGTTACTTTCAGTTTTTCCGGGTAGTATCTGGATGGTCTTCCAACGCCTTCCACGGATTGAATGACTTGAGTCTCCAGATTCTTACAAAAGGTTTTGATTCCATTAATCTTACCATTCAACTCATTGTAGACACCGTCTATCTTGGTGTAAACTCCTTGTATCTGCTGTTGATGGGAATCGAGTAGTTGCTGCATCATCACCTCGAGCTTAGTCTCTCTAGGAATGGGTGCCTGGGATGGTCCAGTTTGGAACGGTGCCCAGTTGTTGTTGTAAGGAGCTCGGGGCTGAAAGTTGTTTCCACCATAGTTGGTGTTTTAAAGTAGGCTTGAAGTTTTGTGGATAGAACCGATCTTGAGGATTCTCCACATTTGGGTTCCTGTAAGAATGATTAGAAGTGTTTCCACCATAGTTGTTGCCATTTTAGCATGTTTTAGATTGCATTTATCATTAGATTTAATGTGTTTACATTGCATAATAGGAGATTAGTTGCATATTTGCATGTTTTCCTTGTCTTTAGGTCTTGAAGTAAAGCTTACAGCATGATGAATCAAATTAAAGTTAAGAGGATCAAAAGTGAAGCATCTGATGAAGGGTTGGAAAGTTGGCGGGCACTTATAGCGGCCTAACATTGGTCGATGGCCTCCACCGGGCATTTGTAGCGGCTAAACGTTGGTCGATGGCTGCCACCGGGCATTTATAGCGGCCTAACGTTGGTCGCTACAAAGTTGCTGAGGTTTTCCCGGGAAGTTCAGCGGGCTCTTGTAGCGGGTTGATGTTGGTCGATGGCCTCCACCGAGCATTTGTAGTGGCCAAACATTGGTCGATGGCCTCCACCGGACATTTGTAGCGGCCTAACGTTGGTTGCCGGATTGATGGTGATGTTTAGGACTATATTATATGTTATTCCTTCATTTAGGTTGTTTGTATTGCTAGATTAGGCAAGAGATTGTTAATCTAGATTATTTGCATTTTCATGTCCACAAGGTGTTTGTTAAAATGCTTGACTGAAACCTAAATGTGCATTTCATTCCTTACCTATGAGAGTAGTTGACTAGGATGATTTGTGGCTGGATTAGACTTGATTCTTAATGCTCAATGATCATTTTAAATTGCTAATGAGAGTTATCATTGATTGAATGATTGTTGAAGAGATTATTGTCATGAAAGTGGATTAGTCTTACTTGTTGATCCTTTAGCCTAGGATATTGCTCATCATATATTCATGCATCATCAAACATCCACCATCTCATCTTAATCATAACCATTCCCGAGACTCATCGCCTTTTATTGTTTGATTTTAAACCGCTTTTACCATTTTATTTACGTTTAAAGTTTGTTTGAAACCTCTTAAACTCTTGTTTGCTTAGATTAGAATGAGACTTGGATTCTTGGTGTGTTAGACGCTCGTTTCTCCGTGGATTTCTATACCCTTTATACTATAACGGTATAAGGGTTATTTGATAACCCGGTTTGCAAAAACCAATATATCAAACTGGCGCCGTTGCCAGGGAAGCGACGCATTTAGCCATTAAGATTTAGTCTTGTTTTGAGACTAAGCTTTTATTTTCTTTATTTTGATATTAACCTTTCATTTAGTTTTTGTTTCTCTTCTTCTTTTCAAGGTGTACGCAACGAAGGAGTCAACAAGGAGAGGTTCTTGATTGCATTTTGAATTTAAATCAAGTTGAAAGAGTAAATAGAAGGGAAGTTAAAGCAAAGAGAGAGCAAGAGCGGTTAGCACACTTGGTACGCTTAGGCATGGATGAGATTCACAATCCACCGGGTTTTGAGGGTAATGTTGATCAATGTGGGGTAGCTCAAGGAAATGATAAGGGAATGTTACAAGAGCGATTGGAGCATATGATGAGCCACACATCCATGGGCATAGGACCGGTATTAGGCCACCTCCCGTGGAGAACAACAAATTTGCGATAAAAGCAAGCTTGATCAACATGGTTCAAGGGTCAAAGTTCCATGGACTTGCAATGGAAGATCTTCTTGATCACTTAGACCAATTTGACCGGTTTTGTGGAACGGTAAAGATCAATGGGATCTCGGAAGATGCTTTCAAACTTTGCCTTTTTCCATTCTCATTAGGTGACAAGGCTCATTATGGGAGAAACATCTACCGCACAACACTATCCTATCGTGGGACCAATGTAAGAGAGTGTTCCTCTCAAAGTTTTTCTCCACTTCTCGTACGGCTCTGTTAAGGAATGAGATATCGAGCTTTTCACAATACGGAAATGAAAGCTTTTGTGAAGCTTGGGAGTGTTTCAAGGGCTTTACTTCTCAATGCCTACACCATGGCTTCTCAAAGGAAAGTCTTTTGAGTACTCTATACCGCAGTGTCTTGCCAAAGTATCGAATGCTTCTAGACACGGCAAGTAACGGGAATTTCTTAGGCGAAATAGCAGATGATGGAATGTTACTAGTTGAGAATCTAGCTCAAAGCAATGGAAGTTATGGAGAAGACTACGATAAGACTACAAGAGATAGTGTTGAAGTTGATAGTCAAAGGACTAAGGAGATGAAAGCGCTAAATGAGAAAATGGATAAAGTTTTGCAAGCTTATCAAAGACCAGTTAACTACTTGGGAGAGTTTGATGGATATCAACAAAGGAGCCAAGATATGGGTGTTAGTGTTGATGGTAATGAAATGATTCAAGAAGAAGTTCACTATTTGGGCAACCAAGTAGGCTACCAAGGAAATGCTCCTAACCAAAACTTCCAACCAAGGCCCTTTGTCAACTTTCAACCTAGAAACCAATGTCAACCCATCAACTAACAAGGATTTCAACCAAGACCTCAATTCTCCAACCAACGCAACTTGTTTACCCATCCCCTTCCCCAAGACAATGAGATGAATGCAACATTGAAGCGAATCTTGGAAGAGCAAACTAAGGGTTATGAGGATTTAGGTAAGAGGTTTGTTGATTAATGGTATGTATAATGATCTTGATGGTAAGATTAATAGCTTGGCTTCTCATATGAACACTATTGATCTCAAGGTCGGTCAAGTCACTTCAAGCTCCACAAACCCAAGTGGAGTATTACCAAGCAAACCCCAACCTAACCCCAAGGACTTTTGCAACGCTATTCTCACAAGTAATGAGAATGACCATGAACGGGATGTAGAAGAGCTCTCTAGACTTCTCTGTGGTGTGAATGGTGAAAATTTGGTTGATAGGAATGAAGCTAAGGTGGAAGTGAGCACTAAGGAAGAAGACAAGGCTCCCATGTTTGAAAAGGAAAAAGCACCAAGAGTTGAGACTTCTCCTTATGAGCCTCCACTACCATTTCCCGGGCGATTCTATACCAAAGCACAAAAGAAGGTGCTTTCAAGCTACAAGGCAAGAATGAATAAGATTGGAGTTCCATTGCCTTCTATGTAGAACTTGTACCAAGTGCCTACCCACAAGAAGTTCATTCAAGCTATCCTTGATAACCGAGCAAAGGTAGAAGAAGTGATGAGGTTATATGAACCACCAAGTGAGACACCGCTTGAACCCAAGACCCTTCCAAAGCTTAAGGATCCCGGTACATTCATTATATCTTGCTCCCTTGGAAATTTGAAAGTTGATGATGCCTTGTGTGACCCCGGGGCTAGTGTGAATGTTATGTCACTAGAGTGAAGAAGAGTATTGGTATCAAAGAGATGAAGAACTACTCCTCTTCTATCACTTATGCAGATGCCTCTTCGAAACCTCCACTTGGTGTAATTGAAGACTACCCTCTTATGGTTGGAGATTGTTTATTCCCAATGGACTTCAAGGTTGTAGATAGAGGGAAACCGGACAAGCTTCCTCTCATTCTTGGAACTCCATTCCTCAACACCGCGGGAGCAAGCATTGACTTCCCAACCAAAAGAGTGATCCTCCACCATGTTAAATCCAAAGTCTCTTACCCAATGAAGCTTTCCTCCACAAAGTTTTGTGGAACTATCATGAATGAAGAATTGGGAAGAAAGGAGGAGCTTAAGGTTGCGAATGAGAAAAACCTAGAAACTCTAAAGTTTGATGAGGAAACCTTGGATGGTGAGTGTCTACACTCTTTATTCGATGAGGATGAAGGAAATGGTATAGAAAAGAGGTTGGTGAAAACTAAAAAGGTGCTTGAAAATAACAAGAAGGGGATGAAAGAAACCCACACTCCCACCCTAGACCATTCACCATTGGCGACCACTTCTATGACCTTGCGCCCTTGGAGATGTGTTGATGGAGAGATTGAATACAAAGTGAAGTGCAAAAGAATGTCAAAGCTCTATGCCATGGTTAAAGCAATCCTCACACCGGAGCTTAAAGGAAAGGATTCGCCTGGTCTTCGAGATTTAATGAAAGAGGTCTTCACCATCAATATCAAAGGTGGAACACGCTTCTCCAATGTTCTTTCCACTAATCCCACCGGTCCAAGGAGTTCAACAACTCCTCAAATCTCTCCTCTCCCTAAGGTCGCCGACTAGGGCCAAGGTATGGTCCTCTCCCTTATCCTTGTATATACCATTCTTTTTCATTATTTATGCTTTTTCGTCTTGCTTTGTGTATTTCTTAGTCTCTTCCTTGAATTTTATTTCACACAGAGACGGTGTGAAGTAAGTTTGGGAGAGAGACCCATCTACTAATCATGTGTTTTGTGATCTTATTTATATATATATATATATATTTGAGTCTCATGCATACATTTATGTGCATTGAAAAAGCTAAAATTTTTGAAAATTTTGAAAACACACAAAAAGAAGCATGTAGTATCATTTTTAAATTAAGATTGAGTCTAGAAGCATTTGAATTTGCATTTGCACATGGGATTCTTGCCTTGTAGAAGTTCAAGCTTAAGATTAAGATGATTGTCCTTAGTCATGGTTATTTGTTGCTTGAACATCTTTGAAAATATGAAAAATCCATGTTTTGATCTTTGCATTTTTCAAAATTCAACTTCTACTTTTGTGAAGCTTGCATGATCTTTGAAGCATTTCTATCTTATTTGAACTTAATTGAACATTTAATTTTCTCGCTTAGGGTTTTAAATTCATTCTCATGGTCTTAATGAATTACTTGAGTTATCTTATCCAATTTTTCCACCATTTGTTAACTCAAGTAGCTATCCTCATCATTAGGGTAGTTCCACACCTATAACCCAAACTTTTTGTTTCGACCAATGTTAAATCCTTGAGTGAGGCCTTTTCTATGTGATTTTACTTGCATAAGCTTTAGAGAGGTTGAACGATAAGAGCATTCTTCCACTAGAGTTAAGGTTGTAACAAATAGCTTAGGGTTTTGTAGTTATAAGAGAAAGAGTGTTGAGAATCAAGGAAAGATATGGTGATGACCAAAAGAGTCTATTAGGAAGTAAAAGCTACTAGAGAGTGCTTAAGTGAAAAGAGATTGCTCAAGTGAAAAAAATAGAAAAAGAAAAGATAGTGCCTATGCTCTAAGTTGAAAGAAAAATAAATATCAAAAGCCTAAGCGTGTAGGCACCAAAAAAAAAAAGTTCGCAAACAAATGTTGGTACAAGAGATTCTTCCACTTCTCTACCCATTCTTATGCTTAAACTCTAATGATCCAAGTGAAGATCTATGACTTGAATATTCACATCCTAACCCCTTTTTCATAATCTCTAACCACTCTAACACAAAACCTTAACCCTTGGTGATTATCTTAGACCGAGTCTTTTCTTTTCTTTTTCTCTTTTGCTAACTAGAGAAATACACAATCACAAGCTCAATCAAAAGAGTCTCCACTGCTTATGCTATGTGACTTGCATTTTGTTTTTAGACCAACCACCCAAAGAAAAACTATTTTGAAGCCACCACAAAAGTCTTAAACCCAAAACTGATTGAGATTGATTTGATTTCCATAAGCGAGACCACACCATAAATACATTAATGAATGTTAAAGAGATGTCTTTGGTTTGATTTTGAGTCTTTGCTTGAGTTTAGGAGTTGCATTAGAAACTTGAATTGAGATGAACATGGAGAAGTACTAAAGAGTAGGATGTTTATTCTTGCACCATTTAACCATCTTTGAGGACATTGCGTTTCATCCTTCGTTTGATACTTTTTTGGCTTAAATCCCCGTTTTCTAACTTCTTTCTTATCTTGTTTCTTATTGTTTGCTTGAGGACAAGCAAGAGATAAGTTTGGGGGAATTGATATGTTGCCATTTTAGCTTGTTTTAGATTGCATTTATCATTAGATTTAATGTGTTTACATTGCATAATAGGAGATTAGTTGCATATTTGCATGTTTTCCTTGTCTTTAGGTCTTGGAGTAAAGCTTACAACATGATGAATCAAATTGGAGTCAAGAGGATCAAAAGTGAAGCATTTGATGAAGGGTTGGAAAGTTAGCGGACATTTATAGCAACCTAACGTTGGTCGATGGCCTCCACCGGGCATTTGTAGCGGCCAAACGTTGGTCGATGGCCTCCATCGGGCATTTTTAGCGGCCTAACGTTGGTCGTTACGAAGTTGCTAAGGTTTTCCTGGGAACTTCAGTGGGCTCTTTTAGCGGGTTGATGTTGGTCGATGGCCTCCACCGGGCATTTGTAGCAGCCAAACGTTGGTCGATGGCCTCCACCACGCATTTGTAGCGGCCTAACGTTGGTCGCTATGGAATCATCAATCTTATGAATTTTCTGAATGTTGACCAGTTTGTTCCGGGTTTGACTTGGTTTATTGCATGTTAACCAATGGATTTTATTCTTACTATAAATAGCCTAAGAAAAACCTAATTAAGGTTATGCTTTGTTTTTAGAGAGATTTGGCTTAAGCCTCTTTTGGTATTATATCTTCTTAAATCTTTCAACTATTCTTCTTATACTCATGATTATGCATCAATCAAATGAATTGATTTGTGTTTTCATAACTATGAGTGAATAGTCTTTTAGATGAGTTTAGGATTTGGTAATTAAGATGATTTGGTGGATTGATGGTGATGTTTAGGACTATATTATATGTTATTCCTTCATTTAGGTTGTTTGTATTGCTAGATTAGGCAAGAGATTGTTAATCTAGATCATTTGCATTTTCATGCCCACAAGGTGTTTGTTAAAATGCTTGAATGAAACCTAAATGTGCATCTCATTCTTTATCTATGAGAGTAGTTGACTAGGATGATTTGTGGCTGGATTAGACTTGATTCTTAATGCTCAATGATCATTTTAAATTGCTAATGAGAGTTATCATTGATTGAATGATTGTTGAAGAGATTATTGTCATGAAAGTGGATTAGTCTTACTTGTTGAACCTTTAGCCTAGGATATTGCTCATCATATGTTTATGCATCATCAAACATCCACCATCTCATCTTAATCATAACCACTCCCAAGACTCATCGCCTTTTATTATTTGATTTTAAACCTCTTTTACCATTTTATTTACATTTAAAGTTTGTTTGAAACCTCATAAACTCTTGTTTGCTTAGATTAGAATGAGACTTGGATTCTTGGTGTGTTAGATACTTGTTTCTCCGTGGATTTCGATATCCTTTATACTATAATGGTATAAGGGTTATTTGATAACCCGGTTTGCAAAAACCAATATATCAAGCTTCAACATAGTTGACTTCTTCTTCTTGAATGTTCGATGTAGAATCAAACTCATGAAAATTCTCTTCTTCTGCGTCTTCAATGGTCTCAAACGTGTGTACGAGGGTTGACTCATCATGTTCTTAAGCTCAACTATTTGCTTAGAATCCGAGTCATTAGGGCGTGTAGTCCTATCAAAATTGGTACAACCATTGTTGTTGCTCGCAGCAAGGTTTTCAGTGATGATGGTGATGGTGATGGTGATGATGGTGATGATGATGGTGATTGTGATGGTGATGGTGATGGTGATGGTGATGGTGATGGTGATGGTGATGGTGATGGTGATGGTGATGATGATGATAATGATGATATTAATGTTTTATGATAATTATTTATTAGTTGATTTTATGGTAATTATTAATTTTATGGTATTTATTAGTTTTCAATCATGTTGTTAAATGGATATCAAAAAAAAATTCTCTAAGATTTTATTGACAATTGTGGTGCCATAAGATAGCCGTATCTACAGTTGTATGCGTGCCGAGAATGTGAGAGCTTTTTTTTTTTGTTTTCTCACTACTACAATGAGAATGCCAATAGTTTGACTTAGTTCTTGTCACTAACTCAAGATGATGTGAAGCTTGCGAAAATGGAACAATATTACTACAAGAGAATTTGTTAATAAAAAAATCATCGGAAAAATCAATTGGTCAAAAAATTCTGACCCGGTTGAATGGATGGAAATAGATTATGTAATATTGCTCGGAAATATTTCCACCAAATTCTAACAATTATTTATAGGAATAAATATATAAAGATTTTCAACAGTTTGTTTTCCCATGAATTTCTAACCATTTGTATTTCTACCACATTTTTCGACCACTTGTATTTCTAAAATATAAATTTTCAAAACATTTAATTATTTTTATAAAAATATTAATTTAATTGAATAATAGTTATATTAAAATATCGAACATAATATGAAACTTGTAACGAAAGAAAGAAAAGAAATGACAAAAAGATTCACAATACTATCATGACAGTAAAAATATTATAGAAGGTGATTTAATGTTACGATCACTTAAAATAAAGGGGATTTAATAATTGGATGAGAAGAAAAAAAAGGTACAACGATAACATTATGAAAAAAAAAAATTACAACGGTGAAGTCCGTTGCTTATATAATCTATTGGTATGTTTTAATTATTTAATTATCAACTTCAAGCTCCAGAAATTTTAAATTTCAAGTGATTCTCAGTCCCAGAAAACTTCATGATCAAACGCTCCATGATGAAATTGGATCATTGTTTTCATGGTATTGAACCTTCGATTTTATCTCTTCTGAATGGTTTCTTTTTCTTTTTTTTTTGCGTTTAATTTTCTCTATTTTTTCAGTAAAATTCTAATTTCTCCATTATATGTAGAAGACGCTTTAATATGATTCTCAAATAGATCATGTAGGTTTCAATCGGAGATCAATTCTCAAATATCTTCGATTATTGCGTTGCTCCACTTGTGGATTCACTACTAGCGTTGTCCAGGTTTGATTTAAGATTCCCTTACTCTGCGATAGAGAACCTTCGACTTTATCTCTTCTGAATGGTTTTTTTTTCGCGTTTAATTTTCTCTATTTTCTGGGTAAAATTCTAATTTCTCCATTATATGTAGAAAACACTTTACTATGATTCTCAAATAGATCATGTAGGTTTCAATCGGGGATCAATTGTCAAATATCTTCGATTATTGCTTTGTCCAGGTTTGATTTGAGATTCCCTTACTCTGCAACTCTTTAGTAAAGTTATGAATAATTTTGAGTAATGATAAAAACTCACGAGTATAACCAATATTACCTCTGTTTAGTCTTTTGATCTTGCTTTTACAGGTTGCTGTTGTGTCTCTTTTCCTGTACAGGAACAGATTTCATCAGAGACCAAAGAATCTTATATGGTTCTTCTCAATGCATACACATAAATACGCTTTCTTCATTTTTTGTATACTTATTTGATCGCTTCGTACCTGCTTGTTTCCTTAGCTAGCTTCAGTTTACTTGTTAGCTTCCATAATTACTTGATTCCATGTTACTTCTTTGCTTCCTTTGTTCCATGTGTGCTTCTTTGTTTCCTTCCTTGGTTCTTTGCGTGCATATTTGTTTTCTTCCTTGGTTCCTTGCATTCTTGTTTGTTTTCTTGTTTACGTCATTGAATCTTTGCTTATTGTGTGGTTCCTTGCTTCCTTATTTTTTTTCTTGGATTTTCTGCTTACTTAGTTGCTTCCTTATTTTGTTCTTTGATTCTCTGCTTAGTTGTGTGTGATTCCTTACTAGCCTCTTTGACTCTTTTCTTATTTTCTTACTTGCTCAAATCTTACTTAACTTCCTAATCTACTGAACTTGTTTAACGTCTTTACATCCTTTCCATAATGTTCTTACTCACTTACTCATAACTAAATCTGTAGCTTGATTCTCAATTGTATACTATTTAGATACTTCTAGGTTTGAAAATAGTACAGATGGAGAATCCTGAAAGTCCTCGTCATCATCAATGTCGCTGCTACATGGACCATCCCTTTTATGTTCAGCTATGATCATTCTGCTCTCTTTACGTCATCATCGGGTGATGTCGTTTGTATATAAGTCTTTTATTTGTTGGTCTTGATTTTTCAGGATCTGAGATCTTGGCGTTTTACTTGCAACCATCTTCTGAACCAAGACTCTCATAAATTTTCTAGCACCATGAAACAAGTTCCTCTATTTAAGAGACAACAAAGAAGCAGTCGAAATCAAATATCAAGAACTGAAATTCTAATGCTAATTTAGAAGCTGTGCTCGAGATTTAAGAGAACATGGTCAATCTCCATAAGGTCATCTAATCTTCTACTCTACTTTACTTGTGTGAACTCTTTGTTCAATAGTAGCAATTAGCAGTATTTTCATTTGGGATTCTTAGTTCTGGAAAGATTTAAAGTCAGCTACTTTGAGTAAGAACTCCAAAAAAACATGTTAAAGTTGCTGTTTTGCTAGTCTCGGGATAGTTACTCATGGAGTGTTGGTGACATTGGGTTAATAAACATTCGTTTTTTTTTTTGGAGATATATGGTCATAGTGTTGTTCCACTTGAGGTAGCAGAGGATGCATTGCTTAAAGGATATAATGCTACAGTTCTAGCCCATGGTCAGGTCTGATTTGAGATTTTCTTAACTCTGTATTTCTTTAGTGCTTCAAGATGTTTTTGTTTTGATCCATCAAATTAGTTTTTTGCTGTTAGAGAAGATTGGTTCAGGCAAAACAAGTGGTGGCATCATACCTGAAGTGATGAAAGATCTACTCAGAAGTCGAGACATCCAAAGATTCAACCAAGTTATTGATAAGGGTGTCTTCTATTTAGGTAAGAGCACCTATTGTAATTTGAAATCTCATTTGTATGCTTTCATTCTAATATTTACTTCTATGATGAAGATTTTTAAGGAAGAAGTTTTCGATTTGCTTGACTAAAATTTGTTGCCCTCTCAAGAGAAAGTGGCAGTGGAAGAATATCTTTTGCAGGCAGAAGTGAAGAAGAAAGAATAGCACAAGACTCTTTAGTTTTTTCTACTGGCAGCACAGAATTTAATAGACAATCAAGGTGAATCTATCATCTGAATATGTTCCATTTTCTATATATTTACTTAAATGTTTGGTAGACGAACTGATGTGGCTGATTCATGAAGTAGAGTTATGAATACTTGCGAATAGAGTTAAAAAAAACTTCAGTAGTATATTAGATATGTAAAACCAATATGATAAAGTCTTGGTTCTAATTAAAGTCATGTTTGTTACTATGGACAAAAGTTCATTTGGTTGACCTAGCAGGGTCGAAGCGACGAAAACGAATATGAGCAAATGGGATGCATCTGAAAGCAGGTTTATCTCACACCTACCATTGTGTTCTATATTCCCTTCTTTTTTTTTTGTTAAGAAAGATGAATGACTGAAAGATTTGTTATCTGTATATTATCAACAGGATCCACATCGACTTGTTTGCTTGAGGTATCTCTGGTTTTTTTTTCCTCTGTTTTATTCATAAAATAACCTTTTCACTTGAACTATACATTATTGTATATTTGTATTGAAGAAGAAAAGCTAATGTTAATAACATGTAATTTAAGGTTCACTTGGTGGCAATAGCATGACTGTGATGATTGGTATGGCTTTCTCATTAGTTAGATGTTTTAAACATTAAATTTTTAACTCAAGCAACAATTATGTATGCATGTAATTTATGATATCTCTGAATGATGCAGCTAGTATCCAGCTGATACAGCTGTTGAGAAGAGACATTAGATACGCTGAAGACAATATTCAAACCAGAACTGTGGTGCGTTTATTTTAATTCTTGCTCTTAAATATGATTTTTTTCTTTTTTTTTCATTTCGTGTAATTAAAGGCTTATGTATTTTTCCCTCTAGTTTTATGTTTGTTCAGCTAGTAAGCGGCGGCGTGTCAGGAGATGGACTACTCAGAGAAAGCAGGGATATGATCTTATTCATTGTGACATAATGAGCTTTTCTCTCAGAACCTAAAGTTTTTTGTTTCCATTTTGTTAATTTTAAAAATATAATCGTATTTGTTTGATGATGAAACATGTGCATATATTTGTTCCAATCCACAGAGGTGTACATTGGACCCTGGCAGTGATTAACAATAGCGAACATAAGTTCATGTACTGAATCTTGATTTGCTAAATGGATTTAATCCTACAATTTTGAAGGTTCTGGTATAGTTTCTTGATGATAAATTCTGCACATTTTCATTTTGGAGATGCGATTCTATGATTATGGAATTAGTATTTTCTTTAGGCAAAGTACTTGGTTGATGAAGTTAAGGACAAGAGTGGAAAAAATATCGACGTTTGTTCATGGGACTCTGGATATGCTAAAGACTTTCCTCAGCAACAGAATGGGTATACCTAAAAGCAATGTTTGTCATAGTTTGCTTCCGTGATACAAATTTTCTTTAGTTGCTAGTATCATTTCCGATTACAAGCCTATTTGTTTCCTTGTAATTTATGATCGACCACCACTAAATGCAACCGCTTGGTTATACCATTTTGTGTTCTGTAGTTAGAGATCTTAGTTTTTTAGTGTCTTCTTAGATCTTCCTTCTTTGTAATTCTCAAACTCATTTTTTTGGCATTTCTTCTGAATTGAACAGGTTCACATACTTTTTAATGAAACACATCTTCGATCAATGTGTTGCTCCACTTTTGGATACACTTCTAGCGTTACAGTTCTAGCCTATGGCCAGGTTTGATTTGAGATTCGTTACTCATTATATGTAGAAACCGCTTTACTATGATTCTCAAATAGATCATGTAGGTTTCAATTGGGGATCAATTCTCAAATATCTTCGATTATTTCTTTGTCCAGGTTTGATTTGAGATTCCCTTACTCTGCAACTCTTTATTAAAGTTATGAATAATTTTGAGTAACGATAAAATCTCACGAATATAACCAATATTCCCCCTGTTTAGTCTTTTGATCTTGCTTTTACGGGTTGCTGTTTTGTCTCTTTTCCTGTACAGGAACAGATTTCATCAGAGACCAAAGAATCTTATATGGTTCTTCTCAATGCATACACATAAATACACTTTCTTCATTTTTTGTATACTTATTTGATTACTTTGTACCTGCTTGTTTCCTTAACTAGCTTCAGTTTACTTATTAGCTTCCATAATTACTTGATTCCATGTTACTTCTTTGCTTCCTTGATTCCATGTGTGCTTCTTTGTTTCCTTCCTTGGTTCTTTGCGTGCATATTGGTTTTCTTCCTTGGTTCCTTGCATTCTTGTTTGTTTTCTTGTTTACGTCAGTGAATCTTTGCTTATTGTGTGGTTCCTTGCTTCCTTATTTTTGTTCTTTGATTTTCTGCTTACTTACTTGCTTCCTTATTTTGTTCTTTGATTCTTGGCGTTTTACTTGCAACCATCTTCTGAACCATGACTCTCATAAATTTTCTTGCACCATGAAACAAGTTCCTCTATTTAAGAGACAACAAAGAAGCAGTCGAAATCAAATATCAAGAACAGAAATTCTAATGCTAATTTAGAAGCTGTGCTCGAGATTTTAGAGAACATGGTCAATCTCCATAAGGTCATCTAATCTTCTACTCTACTTTACTTGTGTGAACTCTTTGTTCAATAGTAGCAATTAGCAGTATTTTCATTTGGGATTCTTAGTTCTGGAAAGATTTAAAGTCAGCTACTTTGAGTAAGAACTCCAAAAAAACATGTTAAAGTTGCTGTTTTGATCCATCAAATTAGTTTTGTGCTGTTAGAGAAGATTGGTTCAGGTAAAACAAGTGGTGGCATCATACCTGAAGACTGAAGTAATGAAAGATCTACTCAAAAGAGTCGAGACATCCAAAGATTCAACCGAGTTATTGATAAGGGTGTCTTCTATTTAGGTAAGAGCACATATTGTTATTTAAAATCTCATTTGTATGCTTTCATTCTAATATTTACTTCTATGATGAAGATTTTTAAGGAAGAAGTTTTCGATTTGCTTGACTAAAATTTGTTACCCTCTCAAGAGAAAGTGGCAGTCGAGGAATATCTTTTTTAGGCAGAAGTGAAGAAGAAAGAATAGCACAAGACTCTTTAGTTTTTTCTACTGGCAGCACAGAATTGAATAGACAATCAAGGTGAATCTATCATCTGAATATGTTCCATTTTCTATATATTTACTTAAATGTTTGGTAGACGAACTGACGTGGCTGATTCATTAAGTAGAGTTATGAATACTTGCGAATAAAGTTAAAAAAAAATCAGTAGTAGATTAGATCTGTAAAACCAATATTAAAAAGTCTTGGTTCTAAGAATATGCTAGTTAAAGTCATGTTTGTTACTATGGACAAAAGTTCATTTGGTTGACCTAGCAGTGTTGAAGCGACGAAAACGAATATGAGCTAATGGGATGCATTTGAAAGCGGGTTTATCTCACACCTACCATTGTGTTCTATATTCCTCTTCTTTGTTTTTGTTAAGAGAGATGAATGACTTAAAGATTTGTTATCTGTATATTATCACAGGGATCCACATCGACTTGTTTGCTTCAGGTATCTCTGGTTTTTTTTTCCTCTGTTTTATTCATAAAATAACCTTTTCACTTGAACTATACATTATTGTATATTTGTATTGAAGAAGAAAAGCAAATGTTAATAACATGTAATTTAGGGTTCATTTGGTGGCAATAGCATGACTGCGATGACTGTGATGATTGGTATGGCTTTGAGTTAGATGTTTTGAACATTAAATTTTTAACCCAAGCAAATATTGGTAGGGAGTTAAATCATATTTTGGACTCATGTAAACGAAACAAGAAGGACAAATAATTCTCTACCTTGCATCAAAGAAACGTGGATTGATATGTAAAGAAAAGGTAAATTTATGAAATCTCCTTGACTGTTTTTAGATCACGAAATTGTTTCAAGTAGAGAAACTGTTTTTTTTTTTTTTTTTTTTCATGTACCACGCCTTGGATGTCAAGAATCGTTGTGCTAGAGTCAGTATGTCTCTTAGCAGCAATACAGCAAGCTGGAAGCTTAATGGTGATAGTTTTCTCAAACTCTCGAACATGATACCTTATGTATCTTTCGAATGTAATGACTTCTATAAGTTTGGTCGGGTCAACTAATCCTAATCTTTCAATGTAAACAAGTCTCCCTTCTTTGTCAAAACCATGATAACCTGTAAGGTAGTATTTCAGAACTTCATCTAACTCTTCAAACACACCAAGAAAATCTCTAATCAGCAAAAAAAAAAACAATCACATGATTTTGTCACACATATACAAACATTTGATTCACCTCGAAAATTGTGTGAGTACCAAAATCTCCTCTCCATTGAATCATTTGGTTTTCCCAGCATCAAATTTCCTAGCTTTTAAGAATATGCAGAGACAAACGAACATGACAATCATCATCGTCATCAAGTCTTGATGACCTCAACATAATGTGATAATCATCGAGTCTTTGAGTGAGCAAATTCTTGGAGATGAATACATTTCGGAATTCATCGTTACTCATCGTTAGTCGAACACCCTTCAAAACCTGATTCAATCAAAATCCCCAAAATTATAATATTTTTAGTCTCAGAACATACATCTTAATCATGAAACTCATCTCCGAAGGGATGACGTGGACTGTCATGGAAGACCATGTCTCCGTCTTGCCTGAAACTCAAAACGTGTCGCTTCCAACACAATGGTGAATGGAGAAATCTTTCCATCTGGCAGCAAATCTCCCACCGTCTAATTCTACTTCCCAGATTCGGTCCGAAACGTCTGAAGTCAGTTTCAGTTTTATAGACTGAATTTTACCCTTTAAGTGATTCGAATTAAACGAATCAAGAATCATCTGCATGCAACAACAAAAATGAGCAAAGACAACCAAATGATACATTGTAACAGAGACATAGAGCAAGAGAGATAGTACATGATAGGATTTTTGTTCAGACAGATCTATGACGAAGAGAGGTCTGTATGTTGGGCAGAAATAAAAAGGATCAGCGGGCAGAAATAAAAAGGATCAGCCATTGCTGAAGAAGTCAAAGAATCTTCTCTTATACTGTATCTGTTTTAAAATAAGTGTAGTTTTAAATATTTTCACACATATTTAAAAAATCATTAAATTTTCTGTTTTATCCCTCATTAGTATAATTTATCAATTTTTTTATTGATCAATGCATTAATACATGAGGGATAAAATTGTAACTATTACCAAATATGTTTTGAAAACCTAAAACGACACTTAATCTAAAATAAAAAAAATTAATTCTAAAACGACACTTAATTTAAAACTGTAGGAGTATTTGTTTATTCCAACTCTTCTTCAAAAGCGTTATTGTAGGCTTTTTGCATTCCGGGATAATCGAAACTCTCTTATCATTATCATTAAATTTTGCATTCAGAAACTAGACTCCTGATCTTTTGTCATTAATTAATTAATGACCAATATTTTTGTAGAAAACGGCTTGCAGTGCTAGTGCTTTTTCTTCTCCTTGTGTGGACATGTGCCTTTACGAAAACGTTTTTTATTTTTTGTGTTGATCATGTTTCTTAGTATTCATAAATTGTATTTTCCTATATAAATTGATCTCATGTACTTTTATTATTATGAGAGAAAAATAATATTCTTGTCATCATCTCAATATGGTATCAGAGCTGGTTATGCTCGAGTTTTGATCTAATGATCAAACTCACTTTTTATTTTATTTTTAAGTTATAGTGCTTCCTTAAGTCGATGTTTCACTAAGCGATCGAGCTTCTAAATCCTATTTTTCTCATTGCCTAGTAATCTCACCTCTACGACAACATTATGATCCGCGTCATTATGATTACCAAGCACATTTCAACATCTAAACTATATGCTTCTCAGGGACATTGGTCGTTCCTGGTCTAAATTCAAGCCTAAGTGTCTCTTAATCTAAGCCATCAAGCTTCTCATTCTAGTCTACCACAGACCTCTGGACTCACTACATGTCATGCTTTCTCCTTTGTGAGTCAAGATTGTATTATGCAACTATCGTCCATCTTGACAGAGTGTAATAGTATAATTAGTGTTGTTAGTCAAAGTTATTACTCTTGATTTGCCTCCTTGTCTTTCTCAATTCATTGAATCTCTTTCATGGACTCATTTTCTTCATGATCATGTCTCTTAGTATTCATAAATTGTATTCTCCTATATAGTTGATCTCACGTACTTCTATTTTTATGAGAGACTAAGAATATTATTCCAATTCCATTTCTCTCATAATTTCAACATGACCTACATGTAGATTTATTTTTATTTGTTTATTATGGTCCCAATTAATTTAAGACTGATTATGTATATTATAGTATACACAAGTAGTCAATTGAACAAGATGTCAATGAAAAAATGGAGGTGAATCCATGCATAGATGCACTAGCTTTCTCTGATACAACTCATAACATTCAGTAACTTCCATCACATCTTCATTCTCTGAATCAATGCTCCAACTCTCTGCTAGAGTTTCTCGGCAGGCCAGAATGAAAATAGCCGCTGTCTCTGACCGTTTCGCATTGCGAAATACTGCTAAAGCTTCCTCAAATGCTCCTATCGCTACATATAGTATCACACCACTGAAATTTCAAAATTCATAATAAGATTACTCATATCCTCATTTCTATGGAATAAACTATATCAAGGAAGGAACAATTGAGAGATATACCTCCATAGGTTGTGTTCAGTGTGCACAAGGTGTCCTGCCCACCTCTGTAACACCCTGAGTTTCAAGTAAAAAGTGTTATTTTATTTGATTAGCTAAGTTACCACCACCATCACTATGGATATAGATAACAGACCTGGCATAGTCAGATCCATTTAAATGTGTCGCTGCCAAAGTTGCAGAATCCGTCCAGCACCCAGCATCTTGTAACTACACTAACCCACACATTAAACAAATCTTAGGATCTAAAACCCGTTACAAGTTTCTCCAAAAATTCTTAAACAAAACCTAACCTGCGAGCATGCTTCTTGGTATCTTCCGACCGAACATAGAAGATGAGTTCCAGAAAGCGACCTGTCTGACATTACCATATTGGCTGCAACGACCTTCAAATGGAAACATTGTCAGGGAAAACCTCGGATTTTGTGATTTACCAGAGATAGATGATATATATATGGCCTCTTTTTACCTTGACCGCTAGCTCAACGAGGGACTTCGACACGGTGGAAGATAAAGCAACAGCACGAAGTGCATTTGGATAGAAATAAGAGCTATCTGGAGAGGTGGAGAGTAACAAACTCACCGCACTTTCTAAGTTCCCAACTGATACAAGTCTGGTCATCGAAAACACATGTATCCTAATTAGTCTTAAATGTTCAAGTATAAACCTAGTATGGAATAGGATGAGGACTAACTCGTGTACTCGGTTCTGAATGGCCTCTTCCCCTTCCAGTTTCTTGTGCCACGGGATTCTCTCATTAGCGCATACCCATAACTCTTTTTGTTCAAAAGCCATTAGTCTGAGATGACCTTCACGCTGTTCACCAACCAAAGCAAAATCACAAAGGTTTAGCACAAGATATTGAATTTTAGTTTATTACACTTTATGACTGACCAGAGAACCATTCTTCTCAACTCCTGAAGTTGATGGTCTCTTTGATGTATTTTTACTCAGCATAGTAGTCTCCTCAAAATGCTTCTTTGGAGACTTGCTTGCTATTTTTTGTAGTCCATGGTTCATGGCACAAGGCAGTTGTAACCAGAAAAGTGCCTCAGAAGTTTCTCCAAACATAGCAGCCGCAAAAGCAAATCTTGCAGCACAACCCTTATTAACTAGGCTGGAATATAATTTTGCTTTTTCATCATCGAGTAGGCCGCCTTTAGCGATCAGCATTTTGATAATTTTGTAACAAAAAAAGAGTTTGAGAAAACGTCATTCATCATGAAAATGTATACGAATTTTTTTATGGAGAAGAAATAACAATGAAATACAACCTTCTGAGCGATATGGTTCGAGTACTTTAAGAAACATTTCCAGCACCGCAGGATCACCGATTTGTGGAAAATCAATCATAAAACTACCAAGATCGTTAGGAGATGGAGCGATTTCCGGAACTGAATTTGGTTGTTTTTTGATACTTGTACTAGAAATACCAAACCAAGATGGCTTTACGCCTAGCTGCAAGATCATCCGCAGTGCCTACAAAAAGACTGTAAGCTAAAGTACTTTTGATCAGCTCAAACCAAATTAACATATATTAACCTTACCAAAGCATGTGGTGTGGGGAGTAGCATAGGAGTGCATAAAGGCACCGGACGAAATCTGTCCTTGGGAGGTTTTATGTTGGATGTTTGGGTTGTCATTTTTTCATCTCTGTATAGATTCAGTAAAAGAACATCAAAATCAATCTCTTCTAACATCACAATCTAATGTAAAGATTATACACTGAGAACCAAATACATCACTTACACATGAACCTCCACTAGGCGGAAGCTACCATCAGTTCCAGCAACACACAACACAAGCGAGTCAAATTTGCTAGTTCGTAGGGGCAACCAATCAAGTTCAAGTATAAGTGTGCCCAGAATTTGAGGCCAGATAAGAGAAATGGCGAAAGGATCTGGTGAATCCTACAATAAAAATACAAAGGTCATGGCTTAATAAGGAATTGCCAAACTCGTTAATAAATAGCACAAGTAAAGCTATAAGAAAACGTGTCAAAAAAATCTTATAAAAAGGTATAAAAGTTACAAGATCATAGATGGAGAACGTGTTGTCATAAAATAGTACTGTAATTCGTCCTCTGCTAATATCCCCAGTAAAGAGAGGTGAAAATTTGATCTTCTTTATTCCTTCTCTACATGTGTTAAATGAAGAGGAGTTACCAGATGCTACATCCCACCACCGTATGTTCCCTAACTTGTCACCTGTGACCTGTTGAGTAATTTTTTAAGATATATGTTTAAAATAACAAGAGATAACAACATCAAGAGACAGAGAGTATACATACAACATGAGGTAAGCGATATGCCATTGCAGTAATTAACCCATCAGAAGAAATAAAAGAAGACGCCGGCCATTTTGGTCTAACAAAAGAAATAAAATTAACATGTTAGAGCTTTAAAAAACTGTGAGGACGACGTTTTCCCTGAAAAACAACCTGAAATCTCGAATTCTTCGTCCGTAAACTTCGAATACCCCAAGTGCACCATTTACTAGTGCAAATGCAAAACTTTCACTAGCATCATCTTGAAGTGCATCAGCACCTACAACTTCTGTTAGAAAGCATCGTAAGTTTTAAGGTAAGATGAAGAAAATTGCTATAGAAAGTCACTTACTAGAATCTGAAGATTTTGGAGTTTCAATGTCGTCTGGTGTGGTATTTGTTTCTTGGTTAAAAGACATTGAAGACTGTTTTGAAAGATTCTTTTGAGCTAAGCTTGGAATAGTTGGGAGAGTCCATTCTAGAACTGTGAAAGGTAGAGCTAGTGATCTAAGCTACATCAAAGTACAAAACACAGTAACATATTACAAGCCCATTTCATCATAATTTTCTCAAGTATCTCCAAGAACCCAACATACCAGAACCGGGCTTTTAGTCATTGCCCATACTTCTACTGGAGCATCGCGGAACAAAATAAGAAGATACCTGAAAAAAGATGTCAAAGACTCATTTATCTCTTTGTGAACACTATGAAAAAATTAAAGAGACCAACCTCCCTGAAGATGAAGCCCTTAGAGCTCTTATAGGAGCTCGCTCTGGTTTTTGCAAAACTCGAAAGCCCCTACTGACGCCACTCCTTAGGCATGTGACAACGAGCTTATTAATATACCCACCTGTTCGTTTACTCACCTAACACCTCCAAAGCAACATTATCGTATTTTTCATATAATGGAAAAATCGAACAAATATCATTAAAGGAACTTATGGACAGATTTTTCATTTACCCGACTGCAAGAGAATGAAACGAGTCTTGAGTTTCCTAGCCAATTTAAACCCCTTATACTACTGGTGTGTGCAGTGAAACTGGTGGTCACTGCGTTTGCAGACACATCAACAACATTAATCGTGCCAGCTTCCGTACCCAAAGCTACAAGAGGAACTACTACAGCAGGAAAATTCCCTCCACCTTTCAAAATACATTCTTATCCATCAATTTTGAGATTTTCATTTCTTATTTAATATTAAAATTCAAGAGTTTTTGTCGATGCAACTCACGAGCCAATGTTGCTGTCATGGAAGGGGTTGGTACCGCAAGCACAGTTACTGTAGACGAGAGAAGCTGAAGTTGTCCTACTAATGTGATCTGCATCAATGAGTTTTATTAAAAAAAACACAAAAATCAAGAAGAAAGAATTAAAACAAAGAAGTTTCCAAATCCATCATATAGACCTCAAAAGACATATTTTGTTGGAGATCTTGATTGCCTTTAGTTGGGCTCTCTAGTAGCTTCGCATTAGTCTGAGGATTAGAATCCATATCTTCATTGAAAGTCAAGACCCAACTCCATATTTTACCATCATCAGATATCGATATGAAATGTGTTTTCTCGAGCTTTGAACCATCTAAAAGAGCATCTGAATGGATAGTTCTCATATTCTGGAGAGTTGAGTCCAATTGAGAGATTAAAAGAGTAAGAAGAGAAGGTGATGGTACAGAATTACCAATCACTGGCATCAACTCTTCAGTTCCACATAAGACATGGACTTGTTCACCTCTACAAAAGGAAAACAAAAAATACATTCAAAAAATACCATAAAGAGAAAGAAAAAAAAAGATTAGAAGAGAACATTTTAGCTCACTCTTTCCGTCGCCAAATGCTAAGCCTGCCATCAAGGTGAAGGCAATAAAGAAACTCATGGCTTGGGTCACACAAAACATCTACAAACTTGGCATAACCATGAGGTAATGCAACTAAGTAGAGGGCTGCTTCGTATTGTAAATCAAACACAACAAGCTCTCTTGGAAAGATGACGAAGTGAATATGTTTCCAATGTGGCGAGAAAGAGAAATTTGCGGAATAAAGAGGGAAAATGGTTGAAGCAGAAGACGTTGAGTGAAAGTTACTAGCAACAACTTCACGTTCTAGCTTTTGTAGATCACTACAATCTGTTTGGATGTTAAACTCCTTCAAAGAAACGTCGTTTTCAGTTGTCCCAACAAGTTTTATAGAAAGAAATAACCCTTTGAGGCTAAGGACGCAGAAATGGCGGGAATCAAAAGGGTCGCAACGAATACAAGATAAGAACTCAGAAGATGCATCATATTTCCAGAATAGTTGTCCAGAATCTGTGTATAGTGAAAGAGAAGACGGACCAGAGATGGCAGCGAGGATGTAGGATTCAGGCTGAGCCAATACCCAACAGATGTCTTGTATACCGCCAATACAGCCAAGGTTCTTCCCTCTAACATTGTCACAGTTTTGTTCAAGCCATATGCAGACAGAACATAGGCGGAAGTCGACAAGAGCAATGCGGCCGAGGTGATCACCCACGGCTATGAGAAGATCAAAGGAGACAGAGACAGGAGCCCAACGAACAGAGGTAACCGTAGAAAATGCACAAGAGGAAGGAGAAGGAAGAGAGACGGTGGAAATGAGTTGGAGAGAATGTGAGTCAACAAGAGAGACTGAAGAGCCGGAGGCAAATGCCAGGAGGCCGGAAGGGCTCAGATCAGCCGCGGATAAGTTGCTTCGACTTGGTGGTCCGGGAAGAATATAGTCGGAGGAGGAGCACATTTTTTTCTTTTTTTGAATATTCTAGTTCTGAAAGTTGTGGAATTTTGTATGTTTGTGTTTGGAGGGAGAGAGAATAAGAGGCTAATGAGGTTACGCTTCTCTTTAGGCAGAAGACTCTATCTTTATTCTATAAATGAAAACCCCAAACAATGAGGATTTTTTTTTCTCTACTCTACTTTCTCACAAAACCAAATCTCTACCTATTTTTATCCTCTACATAGTAAGGGTGATCAATCGAGTTTAGGTTTAATTTCAATTTTTTGGATTTTTGGTTTATGAATTAAAACCAATTGTACAATAGATTGTTTGATACGATCTTGGTTTCAGTTTAGATTCGGGATTTAGTCTATCTATGTAGCATAGAAAGTCCGTCTGAGGTCTGTTTTCCGTTTCAGAAATATTTTGAAAATGGAAACTTTTGGTAACACGATGGAAACTCTTAGAAACGTGGTTCTTAAAAATCACAATTTGGAAACACGATGAGAACATATGTTTCTCTTTTGGAAATGCAACGAAAACTTGTCTTTTATTTTGAAAACTTAATAAGTAAATAATTTGAAAAACATGGAATATATATATGATATTTATTATTTTCTTTAATTTCAAAAATCGTAAATAATTTGAAGAATATAAATTTTAAATATCTTAAAAATGCGATTGACATGCCTCATGGAGGAACTTCAGTGACAAGTGTGGAGGAGTATTGATTCTTAGAAACATGTAGGCGATGCTGTGTTTCACAGTCGTGACGCTTTTCTACCATTCACATGTCGGCTAGTTTCTGAGCTCCTATGTTTTATTTGGGTGCTAAGAAGTTTACCGGATTTGCATATGATGAATGTGAGATTTGTCTGATTTCCGGCAGTAGTTGAGGCAGTAAATAATAGAGGAAAGTGGCTCTTGTTTGGCAATTATTTGGATCATATTCATCATCTCCAAGGGGAGGTACAGAGTTTCAGTTCTTTTTTGGGTCAATGGTTCAAGAGAATTCGATCGCTCAGGATATAGCAAGAAGTGTGACTCTCGATGGATGGTTCATGTCGTATCTATCTATTGGTGGACCATCTTGGCTTCAAATCAGAATTCTTGAAGAAAGTCGACAGGCACCAGTTCTTTGGTTTATTGTTGGGTTTATTTTGATTTCTTACATGCTCTGTTTTGGTGATGTAACTTTGAACTATGTTTACTTGAGTATTGCTATAAAAGAGATGGTAAAAAAGAATGTGATTGAGAATGCTGATTTAAATCTTTGATTTGATGGTTATGATTTTTCATCTCTAGTTAAACTACTTAATACTTACGTGTTGGATTTGTGTTGTTTCATATATATTTTTAAATATGGTTTTGATGTTTCAATATATATATATATATGTGTGTGTGTGTGTGGTTTGATACAATCTCGGTTTCAGTTTTGATTCGGGGTTAAGTCGATTTAGCTAGCATGTAAACTCCCTCTGACGTCCGTTTTCCATTTTAGAAACGTTTTGATAATGGAAACTTTTGGTAACGCGATGAAAACTTTTAGAAACACGTTTCTTAAAAATCATAATTTAGAAATGTGATGAAAACATTTGTTTCTCTTTGGAAACACAATGGAAAGTTACCTTTTTTTAATTTGGAAACTTAATACGTAAATAATTTGAAAACATGAATGTATATGATATTTTGTTTTCTTTAATATAAAAATAATTAATTTGAAGAATAGAAATCTGATTTAAATCTTTAATTTTGATGGTTATGATTTTCCATCTCTAGTTAAACTATCTAATACTACGGGAAAATTGGATTTACGTTTTTTAAAAATATTTTTTAAATATGGTTTTGATGTTTCACTATATCCGTTTCCTAAATACTTATGTGTTCACATTTCTAACACGTATCCATTTTAAAAAATTTTGGAAAATTTTGTTTTTCTATTTCTCCATGTTTCGGTTCTGCATACTCGTTTTCGTTTCAATTCATTTCTAGGTTTTGAACCCACACTACACGTGATATTTTAGTATATTTTTTGTAAAAATGATATGCGATTTCTATTATTTTTATATATGAGATGATAATAATATATATCTAGTATTTCAACACAAATTGTAGTGACTTTAATCCCTAAATTTTTACAATATAATTAAGTCTACTATTTCAATAAAAATTCCATAATTTATACTAATATAATAATCTAAATCTACAAATGAATTGATTATAAATAGTCAACTATTGTTATTTGGTATATTTGTATGTTTTAATTTTTTTTGTTAATTTATTATACGTTTTGAATGTGTAAGTTTTAAAAGAATAATTCATTCATGCATTCAATATATTTTTATCACAAAATATTTTGTTTTTCTTCTTATTTATATTTTATTGGATTTTGTTTTGTCATCTTTTGAGTTTCATTTTTTTTTAATTCTAAATTTATTTAAAGATGATTTTTTTTATTGTTTGTATTTCATATCTTTTTATTTTTCCAATTAAACTTTATTTACATATGTAATATTTTTTCTTCATTTATGTTGATAGCTTGGTTTTTTAAATGTACAAATAGCAAGTACATCATATTTTCTTTTTATGTTTCTTTTATTATTATCTGTATTAAATTTGTTTTTCTATTTTTTCTAAACATCAGTTATTTCTCTAACATTTTTATATCTCTCTTTTTATTTGTAAATTATCCATTTATATTTCTTTTAATTTTTTTGTTTTAAAATAATTTCTGTTTACTTTTCTTTTCCATTATTTTAAATATGATTATACATGTACATATATTAATATTCCATTCTTAAGCTATCATGTATTTCTCTAACATTTTTATATTTTTGAGATTTTCCAAATTGATTTAGTACATTATTCCGTTTTCCAATTTTGATTAACATATGGAATGTTTTAACAAATAAAACATTTTTCAAAATTTTAATTTATTGACAATTGTTATTTATAATTTGAAATAAAAAATACACATTCATGATTGTATGCTGAAAAAAATCCAGGTATAAAAGTTTCACGAAATTGAATATACTAAAATAGAATAATATCTTAATAGTGTTGATAGTTTATGTTTATAGAATTATTAAATCAAGTTAATTTTCCTTGTACTCCAGCTGCTACATGGACTCACTTTATTGTTTGACATGCTTATGACCTTGGCATTCTCTTGCCAATATGCATGCTTTTCCTTGATTTTTCATTACTTTTATTGTTCTTGGCACTAACTTAGGAAACAATGGTTCAATGGTTCAAAAGTTTTAAAGAATAGTTCTTTTTGCTTGTACACACTTTAACATAGGAATATATGGGTTCAACGACTGTTCAATATCATTCAGAAGAGTTTACTGGCATTAACTGTTGTGGCCATTTATTTATTAACTTTTCAAAGTCCACGGTAGCCAAAAGAATAGGAGCTGAACCCGAACATGATGATTTTTGATATTCTTTCTTCTAAACTGTCTAATATGCCTACTTCAGTAAACTCTATCTATTTAAGTTGTTGGAGATATTGGAGATTAATTTCTCATATTAGTATTTTCTGATTTGGGAAACAATTAAATCTCATTGAGAAAGCAAATGAGTCGTTATAATTAATTATACTTACACATGATTCACCTTAAAATTGGTGGGTGTCCTCTTCTTTTCTGGGACATGACGCTTCCCAATCTTTTGTAATCTTGATAAGATTTTGAATCTAAATATGTTAAGTAGTTGATTTTCTAATCTTTTTATGGGGCAGAGTAATATTGAAACATGACATTCTTTTGATATTAAAATGAAGTACTAAAATTTTTTGGGTGAACTAGCACAATATACATAGAGGATCTTTCAATTAATAAAGTAGCATCAAAGATTTTTTTAATTTAATCTCTCTCCTGTCGTACAAACGCATGACACTTTTGCCCCTATTCCTTCCAAAGTCAAGGTAAGCTACGAAAATGAAAAAGATATGTTGGAAGATCTGAAGATAAATATTAGATTTACCGCATTACCCGGATAAACATTGTTACTGCGGTAAGTTATATCTCATTTATTATTAGTTACCAATGTATATTTATTATTGGTCAATGTGTAATCGGGGTAAAATATATTTGTAACTGATATACACTAATAACTTTAGCATTATACATGATAATATATGAGTCTATGATAAAGTAAATACTAGTTATTACTTAACAATGGGGCCATACATAAATATGATGCACTTATGTGTATAACATTGTTACCAAGTTATAGAACAGCGTATATGGTAACACTATTAACGTTATCATACCGTAATGGTTTTTAACACGGTAAGTTATATCTCTAGAGGTTTGTACATTGGCATATAATTAGATTTCACTATGTGGCCTACTGACCCAGTTCATACTATCTTTTTAACAGTATTGCCGGCTTATATACCAACTTACTGGGTACTACTCTTATCAAGTTATTAAGTTGTTTAGGATGGTAAATTATATCTACAGGAAATTTTTCTTAATCAAATACTTAAGTTATCTGTATAATATTGTTAACATCGTTAGTCCACAATAACTCTTCGTGAAAGGGTTGGCAGGGTGTCAGCTAATAAATTTGGTTTACTGTGACAATATTTGCATTATCGATGTAAGGCAATGTCGAAAATGTAATAGGATATAAAAACTGGTAACAAATTATTATAAAAGAGTTAGAGGTCTAACTTTGGATATATGAGGTAAATATAATAGGAGATAACGACTAAGTGACAAACGTACTGTGATATATCATGGTAAATATTCTGATATATTATCATAAATCTACAACCGACATCCAATGTCTCATTTTTAATAGGGGTAAAATTGTCTGATTTTAATATAAAGTACCATTTAAAACAGTAACAAATGTGTCAGTTAATTTTGAAATCGTCTGTAGTTAGTTTGTATAGATACTTTTTAGGGTGAACGATGTGAATATCCTCAGACGACCGAAAAATTCAATAATTAGCAGTGATGTTTTTTTAATTCAACATCTCACCTCCAAATGTATATTTTTGATGTTTATACCCCTACTCTCAGACACGCTCAATTCAAATGCATAGACGAGGCGGGTAGCAGCATTAAATGCTCCAGATAATATTGTTAGCTTCTTCAATGACTTTTACTGTGGGAAATTATATCTTATCTATTGTCAGTTAAATGTGTATATTTGTTATTTGTCAATGTACAATCATGATCCATACATAAATACGTTGTAGTTATCCGTATAACATTGTTGTCGGGTTATAGACCAGCA
Organism: Cardamine occulta; assembly: GCA_028015245.1. NCBI lineage: Eukaryota > Viridiplantae > Streptophyta > Magnoliopsida > Brassicales > Brassicaceae > Cardamine > Cardamine occulta. Next base: position 14,755,583 of record CM051376.1, on the reverse strand, counting down.
TATTGCGTAACATTGTTACCAAATTATCCTTATAACATTTTTAACATCATCATCTCGATAACTTGTATTAGATTTAACTATTTGGTCAACTGAACTAGTTCATACTATTTACCATGGTAAAAGTAAATAAAGTCAATAATCTATATATACCAATAACATTAGTATTGCAGACTGTTCTAGTTTCATCTATGTACATAACAATATACGAGTCTATGACCATGTGATGAATAATAAAATATGTTTTTGTTATCCTTATAACAGTGTTACCTTCTTATGAACTAGTTTATTGGGTAACACTCTTACCAAACTATTAAGTTGCTTGGGAGGGTAAGTTATATCCATAGAGAATTGTTTTTTGCCAAATACATAATTATCTGTATAACGTTGTTAACGACGTCAGTCCACAATTACTCTTAGCACGGTAAGTTATCTTGAATCATTTTTTAGAATAGGGTCAAAGTTGTAAAAGTGTTATATACAGTACTAGTAGGAATAGTGTCGTTTGTGTCAGTTAATTAATCGGTCGTCTGATGTTATTTTATGTAGATACCCAAAAAATTTTAGATGTATCTTTTTCTTCTTCATTTTTAATTAAATAAGGATAAAAAAATTTTATGCAAACAAATTGCCTTTATTTTAAAGGCCAATGATTTCTTTTCTTTTTAAAAATATTAAATATTTTCTTAATTATTTATTTGGAAAACATGAAGTTATCAAAAAGAAAATATATTTTTTAAAATTATTCATTAATAAGAATTAAAGCATAATTTCCTCATACACTAAACTATATTTTTTAAAATTATTCATTAATAAGAAATTAAAGCATAGTTTCTTTATACACTAAACTCATTATTTTACGTAATTTCTATTATTATGCTACTTATATTGGCGATGATTTTCTTTTTAAAATTTTGGTAAATATCGATTTTACTTTTTTTAGTTTTTGGAAGGTTATCATGAAACATTATGTTAATCATTGTAGTGGACCAATAAATCACGTTTTTAAAAATCAGTAATCATTCAAAGTTATTTTTCGGGATAACGAGATTGATACAACATATTATCTTATTTTTTATTAGGAAAGTTATCATTTGTGTATATTTTCCTCTTATAATATATGAAAAGAACTTGGTAGTCAAGTTATGAATTTGTATAAACTAGCTGAATTCTCCGCGCGTTACACACGGGATTGAAAGGTTCAATTGATAAAAATCAAAAATTCATATAAATCCAATTAATAATACTATAAGATATTAATAAAAATTCCAAAATTAATTTCAAAACATTGATCGATTAATAAATAAAATAAAGTAGATTTCTTCTTCTTCTTCTAAAATGAGAAATGAATTCACTGAGAAGAAGAAGTGATATATAAAAACAGAATTCCGTCGGAATGTCGTCGGAACTGGCGAAAAAATTAATATTTGCCGGTGTTTTTGGAAAATATTTAGAACATTCGCGCCTATATTTTAGCTATCCGTCGGAAATTTCCGACGGATAGCAAAAAATTTAAACAAATTTAATTCACACAGGCAACTAACGCGGTCAAATTTCCAGTTGTGGTTTCGTGGTCGTTTACGATCCGTTTCTCTTGAAATATGTTTGTAATCTGATTTGTTACTCATTTCAATGATAAAATACTAACAAATACCTGTTACATATTAAATATACCAAAATTAGAAAATTTATTTGTTATGTTTATAAATCATCGCTTAAGTATATGTATCATTGTCTAACATGTAAACATGATTGTATGAATTTTTCTAATTTTGGTATATATGATATATCACAAGGTTTTTGGTATTATTTTATGATTGAAATGAGTAACATAGCATACTACAAACATATTTCAAGTTAAACGGATCGTAAAAGAACACGAAACCACAAAACCGTCAGAAATCCGTCGGAAATTTCCAACAAATTTCCGACGGTTTTGTGGTTTCACGTGTCTCGTTTTAAGGTTTAGTCTGACATATGACTAGACAAGCCAAAAAACAAATTCCGTCAGAAATCCGTCAGAAATCCGTCAGAAATCCATCAGAAATCCGTCTGAAATGCGTCAGAATCCGTCTGAAATTCATCTGAAATTTTCTGACGGATTTCCGACGTAACTAGGTGTCTCCGTCGGAAAGCCGTCGGAAATTAATCCGTCAGAAATTTCAGACGGATTTCCGACGGAATCGTCAATTTTCATGTCTATAGGAAATACGTCGCAAATCTGGCGGAATTTTCCGACGGATTTATATTCCGTCGGTTTTGCGGTAAATTTCTTGTAGTGTTAGCGATGAGATGATCTGACCGAAATTTTGTCTCTTCATCTTCTAAACTGAAAATTGATACGCCTGAATCCCAGATCTGGGATTGAAAATCATTTCTCAATTCGATAAAATTCATATTGGAGATAACTACCCTACGGTGGTGGTAAGGAACAATTTCAATAGTGAACCAAAAGAAGCCGCATGAATCAATTTTCAGTGGATTGACACCGACACTACTCCGAAAAACTTGCTGGATTGTGGTCAACTCTCGCGAAGGAAGAGAAGAATGATAAATCTGGAGACTAGCATTAACCAAGATTTTAGAAAATCATTGGCCAGGTTATTAGAGATCTGAATATATACAAAGAAGAAATCTAAAAGGAAAAGCCGACCGACGCCAGAAAAGCCGGCACCGGCCGGTACCGGTGGAAAAAACGGAAGTTTTTTAGAAGAATTGCCTTAAGAGAGAGAACAGAGAGAAAAAAAATGCTTTTTTGTTTTATTGTTAGGAAAGTTCTCATTTGTGTATATTTTCCTCTAATAATATATGTAAAGAACATGGTAGTCAAGTTATGAATTTGTCTGAATAAGTCTATCGGGGCTAATCAATAAAGACGATAAAACCGTTTATACTTCTAAGATTTCTCCAAACTTGACATTAACAGATGTACTAATAATAATCTGTCGAACAAAATCTAATTAGAGAGCCAAATTTATGTATAAATCTGTTTACATAAGATATATATATATGAGTCTGATACGAAGTATGAGAATTCCAACAAATTTGTGCTCCTATAATTTCGTTAGCCTCTCAATTCCCTAGTAATAATATATCATATTGCTACCAATGTATTTCAAAATCCGATGATCCTATCATCAAAGATCATATCATTTCCAGAGTTATATCATCAGGAGGTAAACCAAGACAGGGATGACCAATGCCGCATAGTAATGAGCCGCCTGCAACAAAATGCACAAGAGATTGATACTCAAGATGGTCACTACGCATTAGCTTGAATCTGAATATAAAGTCGATTTACGATTCCAAGAGCGAAATATCATACTAGTATACTAGGGCCTCCTTAATCACAGAATTCATACCTTAGATGACGAAATGAGTGACTTGGTAGCATCAGACTTTAGACTGTTGAATCCAATGTCATATGATATGGTTCCATCAGGTTTGAAAAGTCCAAAGTATTTCTCTGAACTCTTGCCCGGTTTTGAGTTTTCGTTGAACAACGCAAAGATATAAGCTTTGAGAACCGTTTTCGGTCTAAGAGGTGTCCCTTTCTTCTTTGCAAGCCTTTTCCTGAGGTTATAGTTATAAGTTCTTGCATTCTCCGGTGTTGCTGCAGGTTCATCTGAATCACCTTTAGAAGCCCACCCAGTTTCAGTAATAATAACCTCCATCTTCTTAAACCCAGCATCTTGCAGCGCCATGTAGGCAGCATCGATCTGAGCATCAAGCATGTTATCATAACGTAGATCGGTTTTCGGGTCATATATGCCTTCCGTTGGCTTGAAAAGAGCATAGTTGATATCAATCTCCTTCGAATTGTAAGTATACGCCAAAAAAGGGTATGCGTTCAAACAAAAAGGAGAGCCAATCTGATTTAAGAACTCCAACAATGGCTTCATGAACTGAACAACATTCTCTTTGAAAACACAAGAAGATGGTGGGTACGAGTTCTCAAACACAGCCTGCGAATGAGCTGTAGTGATCTGCACCGTCTCCTCAAGATTCAATTTCTTCAACGCATTGTAAACATTTTTAGCTGCTCCTAATAAAGCTCCTGAGAGCTCAGAATCACCACCTCCAAGAACTTCATTTCCAATCGCAATACCGCGAATCCGAGTCTTGGGTAAGAAAGACTGAACATTTTCTTTAACCCAAGTTAAAGCATGATCAGCATTTGAACTCATCTCTTTTAAAAACCCATTTGGTAGTCCAACCACAAGATCTAAACCAGTCCCACTAAAAGCTTCGAGAACACTATGATCTGCATCGTATATACGAACATTCCGAATTTTCGCTTGCTTTAAAAGTAAAACTACTTTATCCGGAGATGGTATGTTATCCGCAATCCTTCCGTAATTTATCCCATAAGTTCCAACAAATGCTCCTTCAACTTGAAACTCTGGTGACAAAGTAAATAAGAATCTATGAACAAATGTGCCAATTCACCATAAGAACAATTTAATTGGAATCATAGATGATAAATTTTAATCAGAAATTCCTAAAACTTCAAATCATAACATCTAAATTCCAAACCATGTTCGATCAATCTATGAAATCAGTAGAACATCTTTATCAAAACAATAATAATAATTTAGCACAACACAACAACCTTTAGTTGAGAATCAACGATCCAAATAAAATCGAGACTAAACCTAGAGAATATAAAATATCTGAAGCTAATGAGCACATAAATGAATAAATTCGATTTTACTAAAACTAATTAAAGAAAAAAAAAAAGAGATACAGTACCTAGTGAAATCGGACTGAAGAAGAAGACGAAGAAAAAAAAGAACTTGAGAAGAAGCAACTCAGAACTTCTCATCTGACAAAATTAATCAGAAAACTCGAGGAAGAGGTGATCGAGAGCAAATTGAAGCGAAAGCTAGAATCTGATTCGACAACGACATCAAGCCATAAACCAAAACAAGATTCGTTCCATCAAAACCTAAAAAGTCTATAAGAGAACAAAAAAACCAAAATTCAGTATTTTGGTGAAGCTTGGGGAGATGATTCTGCTTGACTTGAATGATTGCGAAAGGAGAATAAAACTCAAGAGGTGGTTGTTTTTTTTTTTGGGTTTTGGGCTTTTTAGTTGAAATGGGAAATATTCCTTTTCGTCCTGTCGAATTAATATTGGAACTTACTTTTTTGAAAAATGTTAGATTTAAATTAAAAATATGAAAAAGAAATTAAGATTGGAAATTTCGTAGTTGTTAAGTAGTGATGTGGTTGGACGGTGAGGTTCTTTGCGACGTACCAACATTACAGCGAAATCAGACGTGTATGGACCTCATTGCATCACTTTTTCCCAAGTGCCTTTTTTTTTAATAAATAAAATATGTTTGTGTACTTTTTCTTTTTTATATGGGATTTCTATAAATAAAATTAGATATATTAAGTTTTGGGTTGATGACACTACAAAAAAAGGCTTATTGATAGCACAACACCATAGCTCATTTTTCTTAACTTCTATTAAAGTTTTAATTTTGGATTTAGTTACTCTATAATAACATTTAATCAATGCTAAAACAAAAAAAATTAAGCGGGCAAAAATTTTAACTTTAGCGCCGAACACTTAGGGAAAAAATAATATTAGTTCGGTGCGGCATTTCTTTTGTTAAACTTGGCCATATTTAGTTCTAATGAGCTGATTGAGAACTTTGAAATTTCTCAATCGACAGTTTTTGTAGATTTCAACATAGAGAACATCACCATCAAGCTCAACAGGAAACTCAGCAGTACTCTTCTTTCTAGGTATACCTCTTGTTTTCTTAGGATCTGTTTTCTCTATTTGATGCTTTATGGGCCTGCCTCTCGGCTGCTCTGTTACTTCAATAGTTTTAATTGACGGCCGTAAATGGTATACAATACATGGTTAGCTCATTTGAAGAAACTCACTTGTTTCTTTGAAGTTTATTCTTTCCAGTTATTATGCTTTCCCTTGTGTCTGATCTTGATACGGAAAAATTCGTATAATATCAATGTAAGAAGTTTCCTGGCAATTATTCGCAGGCGGCCTAAACTTGATGGCGATTATTGGTGGGGAGTTCATTCAGCTGCTTCCTTAAGTTCATAAATTTCCCTACTCATGTTCTTGAAGAGGTCGAATTTGTAGGGTAAGTTTGTTCCGCTAATCTTATGTTCCTACATTAATAATGCTAATGGATTCATATTAATGGTGTGCCTTTTTAATCTTATGGCCTGACAGAATAAATGAAAATGGATTCAAGTAAATTTGTTTTTTTTTCTTTTTAAGAAAACAATCTGTTTATCGTAGTTGTTTGATATGTTTATCATCAATGCATCAGAATCTTTATCATCAATGGTTTCTTTCGAGGTTTTCTTGTCATTTTTTTTACTTTTCTCTGGAAATGGGCGCTATCTTGATGAGTAGCCACAGCTAGAAACTGCAACAGTGAAAGTTCTAACAATGAAAAACTAGAAGATTATTTTATCATGCGATATATGCTTCGACGCCATCCAAGCTCATAATTTGTACAAGTAAGACATTTAATGTATTGTCGAACGCCTTATGAGCCTCCTCTTCTTTGGGGTTTGACCATGCGGATTCTGTAGAAGTAGATGTCATTTTCTTCTTTTCATTCTTCTTCTTCTCCATATGTCTTCTCTACCTTCACTACAACCTTTTTGGTGACATTTGTTTTGTCCACTACATGATGTCTCTCTTTGTTACCTTATTTTTCTTTATTCTTTTTCCTTTCACCTTTCTTTTTTTTCCCTTTCTTCACCAGTCATTTCACTTGGAAACTTATTGTTGGAAGTTTGATTCACTTCTATCAGTACATTTTAAAAAATGTCTAAAATAAACCATATGTTATAAACTCTAATTTAGAGTGCTTATATATATATATGACTTTTTGTAAACATAGCAATAGTAAAGAACTATCATAAAATACAAATGTAGAGATCAGTAAAATGTATATAAACAGATCATTGTCAACATCAAATAAAAATATTTGGACGAGATCATAAAAAATAGGTAATTCATAATCAGCAATTTAACAAAAAATCCCAGAATGCAACAAAATATAGAGATTTAGAAATACTTATGATTTCACTCAAAATTTTAACAATCATCATATGATATAAAACTTATTAATAGCAAAACCTTAAGAGAGAATGATATTGTGACATGAAGAGAAGAGAAGTAGATAAACATAGCATTAAAAAATTATCAATCTAACTTACATGTGTTTTACTCGTCGCCTCATCATCTGCCTTTTTGTTTGAGTGGCCACTCTCGGTGATCATTATCAACCCATCTTGTTTTGACAACTTGCAAATCATTTTCCATCTTTAAAAGCTTGTTGAATAACTCCTCTCGTAGATCACTAATACTCACATTTGCTTTTACTTTATTCTCCACCGCCATCTTATAAATTCCAAGCATGAAAACATCATTATCTTTCGGATCCTATAAAATAAAAATAAAAATTGTCAATAAATTTGAGAACCAACAAATATTTGTGCTACACATTGGATAAATTTTTACAAATTAAAACGGGAAGAACCATATATAAATGAACCAAACTCGATAAGCCAGCTTTAGCAACCCAGCCACCACTATCTCTAATCAAATTATGATTCCATGAGGTTAGTTGAAACAATACATCAAACATCATTTATTATAACAATTTCAGTCATTGGATACATATGTATTAATTTGCAATACACGTTGATACCTATACTGCATACTAAATATTTGTTCACTCATGTTCATAGACCAAATGACCACACAAATTTAACTAGTGGATCTTTCTTTTCATCGCCACTCCATTTTGGGTAAATATCCCTTACCATATGCTTCACCCGCACATACATTGTATGATAAGGAATTATTAAACTTAGTACATTGAAAATAATTTAAATAAAATGGGCAAGTGCATAAACTTATTTTTCCATAAACAACCTTCTCCTTGCTTATAAAATCTTCATACTTATAACGATTACGACCAGAGAACCAATTTAGTAGTGGAACCTCATCAAGATTTTTTTTTTTCACTTTTCTCTTTCCATAAGTTTCTCCTATACCATGAACGTGCTCATATACCCAAGTCAATAAAACATGAACAGATCCTTGAATTTTATAAGACTTACATTTCAAATCAAGAATCTTGATCGAATTAATCAACTTTGCAAAAGCTACTCGACCCCACATATACTTCTCAAAAGCCTCTTTATCAAAAACTTTTTTAGCGATTTCCAATGGTATCCTAAATCCATGATGAATGCCAATCACAACTAAAACTAAACGTAACTATCCCATCATTAGCCTCTTATCAAAATGCCAAAGATGGCATTTAGCTATCACACGCTCCAATTCTTTATATGTAGGTATTGTTGTTGTACATAATCCCATCTCCCTCCAAAACTCTTCATGACTAAGACCACATACGTCTAATGGATTAGTTGGATCACAATTAAAACTTGTTAAAGCTGCAAACTCATGGAGAGAAAATCGGAGAGGTTGATCATCAATTAGTGACCAAATCTCATGTGCATCATCCACTAACAGCTGGTTAACCAAAAAGTAATGAACTCTCTTAGTTGCTAGTTGCCCATGTGTAATCCAAATCAGCAAGCTAGGCAAATACACCAATGGAAGATTTCTTCAAATGAGACCACACATCATATCATAATTCTTCTCTCACTTTTGCCATCTTGTCTATAGTGCAATAGTGATTCATGTTATGATGTTGTATTGTAGATTTTCCTTCTTTGTGCAGTTGAGGAGGATACTGACGGACAACACTCGAAGAAGCCAATCCTATACAAATCAAATCAAATATACAATTAGTCACAGAAAAACAATAACAAAAATATGTGATAAAACGGATAATGAATAACAAAAATCTGCGATGACATGGAAAAACAATAGCAAAAATCTTCTGTAACACAAAAAAAAACAATAGCAAAAATCTGCGATAACAACGAAAAATAATAGTCAAAATATGCTATAACGCAAATAGTGAATAACGAAAATCTGCAACGACACAAAAATCTGCGATCTAACTAATCAATAATAACAAAAAAATCTGCGATAAGGCGAATAAAATAATTAATGACAAACCAAAGAAACGTAACACCTACACATACAAATCTGCGATAACACTGATTCAAAATATTACGAAAATGTACAGTCAATAAAACATACAGGCGGAAATTTTTAAAACAAATTAGAAAAATCATTATCCGAATCTAACATTCTCATGCCGTAAAATGAAAAAGGCGACGGTGGCTGTAACTGAGAGTGGCATGAATTCTCCATCTTCAGGCAAGTGAATCCGAATTTGAAGCTAAAAGTTTGAAGATGTAAAATAAACCTCAATTAGAAACAAACCCACAATCAATTGTAGATTAACCAAAATTTAGGAGATGAAAATCACATCTAAATCAGTCATCGCCGGAGATGGAGAAGAACGCCAGTGAAGAAGTGACAGTGAGGTGAAGTCACGACGAGGCGAAGTTCTAGCAAAGCAAGCACGATGACTTTGGAGATTAGCGGAGATTTGTTGATGAAATATTCAAATTTCATGATTTAGAGAAGGAGACACGGCGAGGCAACAAACGGTGAGGCTATACAAGGTACAGCGAGACTATGGCACGGTATATATGTATTAACTATTAAATATTAATTCTGATGATTTGGTGCAGTGGCGGCTCAATCATATTTTGGTTTCTGTGTTGGGCCACAAGATATCTCCAAAATTTTGGGCTTCCCCTCAGAACCGTCCCTGATTTGGTGACCCAAAAGGTATTTGAGTCTCCGGGTTAGGTTTAAAAACAATTTTTGTATTTTTTTTCAGTGATAACCCAAAAATATAAAATATAAAATATAAACCAACTAAGAAGGAATCCGGGTGGGACTTGGACTGAAGAAGAAACGAAGCAATTGAAAAACAAAAACAAAAACGACGAGAAGCGTCTTCTTCCTCTCCAAATCCAATTCTTCTCAAACTTTCTTCTGTTAAGGTAATTATTCAATCTTCAATCTCTTAAAGCTCATAAACCTTTCCTGTTTTTTCGGATTTCTTCAAATATTTTGTTCCTAGGGTTTTCTCACCTTCCCTTCAGACAACATCGAAAGACTTGGTCTAAACTCGCTTCAAATCTACTTTGTTTGTGTATTCGTTAGTTCTAATTACCCTCCAACGGTTTCAATTTTCTCATACTTTGTTTTAGAAAAGGAGTATAGTGATTATTCTAGTTTCTTCGTTATCTTTAGCATACACGATTGGTTTCATTGCATAATTGCGGAATGACAAAACAAAATTAAGCTGCAGAATGAAATAAGCTACTAAATACTCACTTATTTTCATTGTATTGTTTGTTGTCTACTGTGATTTCTCCGTTTACTGAATATTTTTGGCTTGTTGTTGCTTTAATGTTTACTAGAAAGAGGTTGGTGATATGAGTTCAAGTGAAGCGTTTTCCCCGATGCAGGTAACTAGAAATTTTCCTCAGATTGTTGAATAAAAGTGCCTTGTTTGTTCATAGATTTTGATTTTGATATCTGTATGAATGATGGTTTCCATGGAAATACGAGATTTTCATGTAGGGTTGAAGTTAAAAGTCGATTAATAATGATAACCCTGTCATATTAACTGACTAGGCTTAGGGATTTAAATGGGGGCTGGGAAAAATAGATATTCAACTATCTGTAATAAAAAAGACTGATAAATCCTTTTTAAAGTTCTTATACTTACGTCCGGAGTAATTTTGGCAGGAAATCATGCTTGAGTTTCGTGCTGGTAAGATGTCGTTGCAGGGAACAAGAGTTATCCCTGATACACGGAAAGGACTTGTCCGCATAGCTAGAGTAATGTCGACACTCTTATTTTCCATTTAATATATCACATATGAATTATTTCTGTTGAATTTTGTTCCATTGAATGTTAATGTGTATCAGCATTTCCTGTGGCCATATTATTGAAATTGAAGCATCTCAGAGTGTGAATACGTACATTACTGTTTCTCTGCACAATTAATCTGATTTTTTTCTTCCAACCCTCTTTTTTAGGGTGATGAGGGACTTATCCATTTCCAGTGGCTTGATCGAAGCCTGAATGCAGTAGAAGATGTATCCTCTGCACTTCTCTTTTAAGTCTATAATTTTAGAAATGGATTATAGGTTCTTCAAGTTTCAAGTCTTTGCTAGGCCAATGGATTTTTTTAGCTAGGCTATCAACTCTCTTAGCTTGATCCATCTAGGAGATCTTTTTTTTTTGGCATGCCTGAATATAACAAATTTGAGGACTTATTAATGGTTTCTATTACGAAATTTTCTCCTTGACCATACCATATATAGGATCAAATTGTATTCCCTGATGAAGCTCTATTTGAAAAGGTATGCCCGTTCAGTTAAGGTTTCTAACATGTGAAATATAAATTTCGGATTGTGACCACAGCATACTTTGTTGCTGTTTTAGGTTAATCAATCATCCGACCGGGTGTATATTCTGAAGTTCAACAGTGATGACCGCAAGTTATTCTTTTGGATGCAGGTCACTTGCTAGCTTGTTTTTTGTTCATGATACATGTTCACGTAATCACTTTCATCTTGATTCATTGTTGATCTTTCATCTTATTTTTTCTTATAACTTTTTTTCTAACTTATTTTGCAGGAGCCAAGAGCTGAAGGTGATGTAATGCTGTGCTCTTCGGTCAATCAATATCTCAATCAACCACTAGGTACCAATGTCTCTCTTGCTGTTTAACCTTCCCACTTACTTGATCGGAGAACTAGCATTCTTATCCTTTAGTAAATTTTCTTCGATACTTTCATTTCATACCTTTCTGGCGTTTTGTTTGAACACAAATTTGGGAATAGTTTCATGGTACTAATATATACAAGGATCACAGTTCCTCTTGGTCAGGTCATGTTGACTTTAGTGTCAGGATTTACTTATTAATCTAGATGTTAAATTATTGTTTAGGAAATCAAGAATTATTATATTCATCATAACATAATAAAACAATCTCATAATCATATAATAGAGTCCAAATGTATCAAAGAACCAATTCAATTATCAAATCAAAATAAAATTAATCAAACCAAGAAATCATTTTGTTTTGAGATATTTTCTTTAAAGGGAGACTGCCACGCTTGAGGCGTTTAGTCTATAAGCTCTTCCGAGAGCAATCAATCTGTGCCTAGACCGATAAACTGTTTCCACTGCCAACATAGAGTGTACAGTAAAATTGCCCCGGATGGGTGGCTCCTAGATAGAAGAGCGTTGGTTCAAATCCATGTCTTTGCTTGCTTTTATATTTCAGAGTCCAGAGTTTGTTGTACCATTGAGAAACCTGGACTTTTAAAATTTTTTGCACTAATGAATCTTGAGTCTGACGAAAAGTTAGTCTATGCCACTATTGACTGAAAGGTGACGAATTTTATAAAAAATTTGAAAGATCAGATTTGCAATAACATGTTCAATTCTTTGCTTGTTATTGTTGGTTATTATTCTAAGAAAAGTTTGAAGTGAGGAGGTAGAATGTGGCTTGTTTGTTTAGCACACAAAAACTTCTCTTATCACAGATGAACGGCGAAAATTGTAGCCTCTTTGATTGAAACTGTCATTAAGACTCTTCATTAATTTGCATATGAGCGTGTAAATGTTATTTTTTCGTCATCTTATGTATTAGACTTGCCCTAGATAGTGACAGCAGTGAATGGTTAGTCACTTGCATAGCAGGACAAGGTTGAACCAATCTAATAATTTTCTTGTGAACCAGAGTTTCCTGATGAAGGACACGCTGCTGCTGTCACGGAGGAAGTGGAAGACATGGCAGAAGATGATGTTTCATCTAGGTACTGATTAATGTTAAAGTAATAGTCTGACTTTTAGTTTTGGAAAGAAAGTAAACTGGCTTACCATTTTCTCTTTCGAAATGGGTTGATTTCTTTGTGGTTAGTGTAAAGAAACAGATATTTTCTAGCTGCCTTTTCTTATGTTGCGTTTGTGGGATGCATTGGTATCTTTCATCCTACTTTGCACATTAAAATTTCTCTAGACATAGCAACTCAGGGGCTGCTAAAAAGCTATCAGCATCTCTGTGATGGTGTGATTCTGAAAGTTGAAATTTCCGGGTCATATAACGAATGTATTACCAATAGTTTTTCTTTAATCATGTGAAGATTTTCAAAGGATATGCGTGATTTGGAGTTGAACACCATGTGAAAAGACACTCCTATTTTTCTGTAAATGGTATTTTAGCTTATTTGAAACAGAATGCCTTATATGAAAAAAATTTCATCCTTCATAGAGCTGGAAACTTGGTTGTACCAAATTTGTCTACAGAGGTGAGTGACGTGACATCTTCGTCTGGACCAGTTAAGCTGGCAGACCTGCAAAGAATTCTGAGCAACCTATCTTCTGGCCCTGTTGGTACAATTCTCTATCTCTAGAATCTCCTCCTGTCAATAAGCTTTTCTTGTTTCCCCCTTAATACTCATTCAGGTACGGTGGTATTGGTTTAGGTATTTCTGGAGGTGAAGATGAAGGTAAATACTTTTAATGTTTTTTCTATTTGTAGTATGATGTAGTGCATAAAACATTATATATTTAAGCCAAAGTCTGTATGGCTTGGAGATAGTGATGCCCAGTTTTGCTCCATGATCAACTATCTGTTTCATCTGTTATTGTTCTTTCTCTCTGCCATTGTTTCACTATTTACCACATCGTCCTCTCATGTTGAATCTCTTAAAGGCATAGCATTAGGAGATATCTTGAAGCCGGAGTTGATTATGCCATTGCTTGAGATGTTACCAGTACAAGAACAGCTATCTTCGCATTTACCTGAGGTAATTTTTGGGATTTCTATATTCTATCTTTCGAAAATTTCATAGATAAGACCAACTCAAGTTATGAATTTAGGTGAAGTAACAGGTATAGAGGATCACTAGATTATGAAATGGTTTAGGGTTACAGATGGTTGTAGTGTTATATACCTGATATTTATATATGTCGATGAATTGTATATTGTTTGAGACGGGAATGGCCCCTGTGACAAGGTAATGATGGTATTCAAACCAGTAAACTCCTATATTCGATCCATAGCTTAGGATTGATTAACATGAAATGTCTCCAAACTCTTGACTTCTTGACCAATGCCCGAACCAAAACCTTTTTTAACCTCTTAGCTCTCTAGCTAACCAACTCAACTATTGTTGCGGAGCTGTGATCACAGCTACAATCAACTACATACAGGCTTGACTAATTTCAATGGTCATGCATTAGACTAACCCAAAGTCTAATCACAGGGTCACTGTAAAGCAGAAGATATACTGGAGTTGCTGCAGAGTCCTCCTTTTCGTCAACAAGTGGATGCATTTACCTATGTAAGCCCCTCTGTGATAATGTTGTTCCCATTCTTGGTTCAATATTCTGACTCTAAACTTTAATCTTTCATTAGGTACTTCGCACAGGACAAATTGATTTGACTCAGTTTGGTATAGACCCAAGTAAATGTGAGTCAGATTTTTACAGTAAAATTTCCAGAGGCATTTTAGTCTTTTGTTTCATTTTGATAATAGCAGTTTTTAACTCTTGCAGACAAGTTCACAGTCCTCTCATTCCTTGAGGCACTTGAGGACTCGGTTTTGACACAATCGAAGGATGCAATGGATGAGAGTTAAATTATTTCATATTCTCAAACTTAAGACATTTCAACTGAGGCAAATCATCTTCGTTGTTTGATTGGATTGAGAGGTTTTATGGAGTTTTCTTGGAAGTATTGGATTTTATTTTATGCCACAAGAGGTTTTCAGAAATTTGTATCAGTTTTTATTTTATTTTATTACCCAATTGTCAATATTAGATATTTATTAATAAAAAAATAACGCAAAATACATGTTGAACCCGGTGAACATTCTTGGAATTAGGTAGATAGGTTTTTAATTTCAACTCTGACAAAGTGACAATAGAGACGATTAATGCAGAAGAGGCTGTTCATATGCTTTGGTTTTTTTCTTTGAAAATTCTATAATTTTACATCCTTATAATATGAATACTAATTGAGAAGTAAATCTTGGAGCTTTGAGGTATTAATGAGGCAATAGTTGAGAGGGGAAATTACAATTTTGTCCCTTAATGTGGAAAAAATCTGTCTAAAAAATGGAATATTCTTTGCGATTAAGCTTCAAAATTAAAGTTGGGTTTGTGTTGTGTTGTAGCCCATTAGTTTCATGTCTCGTTAAACCCATTTGCTAAGTAAATATGCTCCGATTCATTTTTAAAACCAACCAACCCCATATATACAAATAATTGTGTTTGGCCTTTAAATTAAATAAATGGTTTTCAGAAATATTTAGCAAATTTGGGACCTTTCTCTCTCGAGAGAAAAGCAATTTACGGTAAATCTAAATTTCTCTTTGGTCTTGTTCGTTTGGCAGTCACCAACGACAAATGATTAAAACCGTCGAATTGTTAAGTTGTTCGTTTAGTAGTTGCAGTGATTGGTCGCTCTGTTGTTCGTTTGTCAGTCGCAGCGACTCTTCGCTATGTTGTTCGTGTCATAATCGCTGCAACTGATCATTAAAAAAATATATTATTAATTTATGAGATTTTCACAAAAAAAAAAATATTATATTTTAAGATAAAACATATAAGTCTATGTATTTTTATATTTTGAAAAAAACTTAATGTAATTTGATTTGATTTAATTTAATTAAATTTAATTAAATTTTTTGTACTTCTTAATACTTTATTAATTTGCTAAGATAGCATCATTGTTTACAACACTTAGTAAGTAATTAGGACAATACTTATATAGAGACCAATCATAAATACAAGAAATTGCTTTCCTAGCTAAAACATATGCACATTTATTGTCTTCCCTTGCCTTGAAAGTGAATTTCTTCATATAGAACATGTCACTCCATCTCTTTATCGTCTCTAAGTAATGTTGTAATCGACGGTTTGGAAGATTTTCATTAATTGTACGATTAATGTTTTGATTGCCACCTTCAAATTCCACACATATGTATCTCAGTGCCCATGTAGCATGTAGTGCCCAAATTAAGGTTGTGCATGCTGCCTCCTCAATAGTGTGCCTTCCTTGAAACTTTCCGGTTCCGCAGTCTTCAACAATTCCATTTGAGTCTCGTATTATCCAACCTAATCCAGAAATGCTAGTTCCTTCATGATGAGATACATCATAGTTGCACTTTAGCCTGCCAGTTGTTGGCGCTTTCTATTATTAATTTTGAGATCGGAGAATACAACCCATTGAGTTCATTCCATACTTTTCTTTATTATGTACATCTAACTACTCTTTTGTATCTGCATTGGTCTTTTTGATGGTGTCTGCAGCCGTTATGTTCTTTTTGTTGAACATAAATCATTTCAACTTTTCTATATGCTCCATAAAATCCATGTTGGAAGTATTCGCACTGTGTCCGCTATCTGCTTACTATTATGGATGTTGATCATTTATTTTAGTTTTATTTTATATTATTTATTTAACATACATTTAATTAATAGAACTTTATTTTTAGTTAATTTTACATAATTTAATTTTGTTATATATAGTTTTATTTTATTTTATATTATGTTACTTTATTTTACATAATTTATTTTCTTTTAAATAGTTTTATTTTATTTTATATAATTTTATTTAATTTTATTCTATTTTACATAATTTTATTGTATTTCGTATAATTTTATTATATATATATATATATTTTTTCTTTAATAAATTTTTTTGTCGCTAATTGCTACTATTGCTCGTTTTGCACTCGCGCGACTGGTCGCAACTACTGATCACTAAAAAATCTAGTAACTCAAAATTGCAGTCGCTGATCACTGCGAACAGTCGTAGTCTGCGTCCAGTCGTTGTTGTAGTCATCAGCGACTGCCAAACGACAAGTCCTTCCTCTTCTCAAACTTCTATCTTTCATTGGGAGAGAAATTTTTTTTCAATATACTCTAGAGAGAAAATTGACTTTTTTTATCTTTATTGTTTTTCTTTCGCCGTTCCGGATTGTTCTGGCTTTTGATTTCGGTGTTGTTTGGCTTTGCCATTGCCTCCTTTGGCGCTGTTTGTAGTTTTTTTTTTTTTTTTGATAAAGTCACTGTTTGTAGTTAGTGAGGGAGTAGGTTTCTCTTGGCTCTTATTTGCTTTTACATAGATTCCATGAGTGAGGCCAAATTTGTCCTTTTTCTCTTTGTGTTTTGTTTCAATGGATCTGAGGCAAAAATTCACTAACTCTGGTGAATCTTATATGTTGAAAATTATCGGATATGCGTTAAAGAGATCTTTTGATTGGTTTACATAAAGGAACATAGATGGTTGCAGATTTAGGTGAAGAAAATAAGATTTGTTCCTTTGCAGATTTTATATTGCCTTTTAGCTGCTATTACAAGTAAGTGGAGTTTCAATTTGCTTAGCAAGCTTGTGTGGATTAAACAAATGCCGTTTGAATTTCGGAGATTATCATTGGTAATATCTTTTTAAGTCTCCAACACAAAATTTTGGAAATAATCTTATAACTCACATTACATTTACATAAGCTTAGAGCACTTTCATCGGTTGAGATATTCAGAAAAGTATCTCACAAATATAATACTAATATTTTTTTTAATTATTTTATTATAAAATTAAATTTTAAATAATATAAAATTTGAGTCGATCATAATAACACACATATGTTTGAGCGTCTCTTGATATGAGATGAGTCTCTCCAGCGAGAGACGTCTCTTATTATCTCTTCATCTTTTTTTTTATTTTTTCATTATTTTAATAATAAAAATTTTCTCTAAAACCCTGCGATCGTTTTTGGTTTCTTCTGTTTTCGGTTTAAGACATATGTTTGCTCATTTAACCTTTCATCAAAACAACCACTCCTAAAAAAATCTCTAACCATAGCTATCAAATCATCTTTGATAGAGTGCCAAAAATCAGCTTGCATCAATTATCAGTAATACAAACACACAATAAATGATGCAACAGATCTTTTTTTGTAATGATGGTACCAACTTCTTTTTAAAGTGCAAAATTGCGTTGAAAAAAAGAAGTGTAGAGTTAAATCATGTTTACATATAGAAAAATAATAGGGTTGACTATATCAATTAACCTCAAGTTTACCAGTTCAAACAGGATCCACTCAAGCTTTTCTGCTCTTTACTTGGCAACCCAGAAAATTGTAAAACTTCATTAAACATCACAATTTATTAATATCTTCACAATTCAACATATC
The DNA here is from genome assembly GCA_028015245.1 of Cardamine occulta. Taxonomy (NCBI): domain Eukaryota; kingdom Viridiplantae; phylum Streptophyta; class Magnoliopsida; order Brassicales; family Brassicaceae; genus Cardamine; species Cardamine occulta. Next base: position 14,737,363 of record CM051376.1, on the reverse strand, counting down.
AAATTAAAATATCAGTTTTTATTTAGTAAACCGGTAACCATACTTTATTAAACCATGATAATTGGTTATGATTTGAATTAGATCTGATATAATTCAATCTAACAATAAAACAAGAGAAAGAAAATTGTGTTCCTCACTTGGGCCGACATCACCTTACGATGGATGGTGATAGAGAGAGACTAGCACCAACCACATCTATCTCATCTAGGGGTGGGCATTTCAGTTTACGGTTTGGTTTTTTTTTGTTTTACGGTTTTGTGGTTCTATAGAAAATAAAACTATTTAGAAACCGATTGAAATATGGTTTGGTACGGTTCAGTTTTCTTCGATTTACGGTTTTAACGGTTTTAACCAAAATTAATTCGGTTTGGTTTGGTTTTGGTTTTGGTTTTGGTTTTTGGTTTTTGAAGATGATTTCATGATTTTATAAAAATATATATATTTAAAAACTCAAAATCAAAACATTGAATTTGTAATTGTAAAAAGTTAAAACTCAAAATTGATTCTATTGGAAAACTTAAAAGAGAATAGAAGTCAAACTTAGTGATGTGACTTGCGAAAACAACTTGATAAAATTATAATAAAAAATAAATGAATGATCTAAAACCTTAAATTATATATAAGATGCTTATATATCTAGAGTTTTGTATCTTATATATTTTCCTAATCTTTTTTATGCAACCGTTTTAGGATTTTTTTTATAAAAAATAAAATTAGGTAACACAAGTATCTATATAAACATATATAAAAAATAAATTTATTTTTTTCGGTTAAACCATGATTTTACGGTAAACCGAAACCGAAATAATTTTTATAATGGTAACTGAACGGGTTTTTAAGCGAAACTGAAACCGAACCGAATTACAAATTTACGGTTCGATTTGGTTCGGTTTTTTTTGTTACGATTATTTTTCCCATCCTTAATCTCATCGATGGCATTATGGAGAGTGTTCTTAGCCAGATTCAATCGGTTAGTTGAAAACTCTATTGTTTCGATTTGTTGAGTTATAAGTTAGGGTTTAAGGAGGATTTAGGGGATTTCGAAACTTATTTAAAAACTATGTCTATAGATTTGGAAACGAAGATGATAGAAGCATGACTCATAAACAATACGATTGGAAAATCTTCTACATCGATTCCCACATATGTGAGTCCTTTAGTTTGCATAATTGATTCACTCATCTTCTTTGATTTGAAGTTTAATTTCACAAATTAACAAATCAAATCTCTACATGGTTCTGAAATTATAGACTCTGAATCCAAATACTCTTTAGTTTCTAAGGTCGAATCCATCCATGGTAAGTTTTTTTTTTTTTTTTTGTTAAAATTACAATTGAAGACAAAATTTTGAGTCACATATAAATTACGGATGTTTAGAGTGTTTTGAGTCTCGCTTGATAACACCATCTCCAGATTTTTGTTTCTCTTTTTCTTTTATTTCATTGTTAGATTGAATTAAATCAGACCAAATTCAGATTAAAACCAATTATCACGGTTTAATAAAGCATGGTTACCGGTTTACTAAATAAAAACTGATATTTTAATTTGATATGTTGAATTGTGAAGATATTAATATTTTAACAGATTGTGATGTTTACTGAAGTTTTACAACTTTCTGGGTTACCAAGTGAAGAGCTAAAGAGTTTAGATGTATCCCATTTGAACTAGTAAATTTGGGGTGGATTGCTACAGTCAACCCAAAATAATATGGCATGAAAATAAATTATGCATTCCACAAGAATTACATGATTTAAAATAAACATGTTTGGTATGAAAATTTGATAGATTAAATTGTTTGTATAGAAAATAATATGTTACAGAATAAAAATACATGTTTTGTAAAAATTAATAGACATGAATAAAATCGTCCAAAATAGTAAAAATTTGCTATTGTTCATTGGATCTGAATTATGAATTAACGTTGTTATTTTCTTAAATACTGATTTTTTTTTTTTTTGAAAACTTTTCAATACTGAATTTTTTCCAGAGAATGTCTTCCATTCAGTAAATTTGTTGCTATCCTTGTTAGTTAGTGATTTCCCCATTTACCACACTTAAGTGAGCAAAGTACGACTAATGCAAAGTCAGAAGGAGACGTCGAAGATTAAGGATGGATTTGGAAAACTTTGAGAAGCTTCCTTTACCATTTCTCTTGTTTAAGAAATCACTCAGGTTTACGTCATTTTCAAGTTTCCCTGAAACAAATTTGAGCGAAGAGTTTCAATAAAATAAAAATGATGTAGGAAATGAAAAATGAAATCGCCCACCAAGTGCGGTGATGGAGGGGAGGGGGGAGAGAATGTGGGGTCGCAGGATGCCATAAATGTGATGATACATCCATTTCATGATAACTCCTTGTAACACATCACATGAGCTATTCAACTCCGCTTGATTCCAAAACAATCGTCACTCTTCAGATTTTTTTTTTTTCATAATAAGAATTTTTATTTATTTATTTTGCTTGTTAATAAAGCACCAGCCACAAGAAATAGGAAAAAAAAAAAAAAAAAACTAGTTAGTACACCTGACTAAGTCGGGGTCTTAATGAATTCCTTCTATCGGACAAATTGATGAATTATATCAAGATTTAGTTTTTATAAATATAAAAAATAATTATTTCTTAATTTTATTTATTTTAACTCATAGTTCTGAAAAACTGCAAGCTATTGTACTTATGGTAAGTAAACAAGTAAGAGAACGTATAAATATTTTAAATAATAAAGTGTGAGCATATGACTGGATCAATTTTTAAAAACTTTCTTAGAATTTATCTTACTGGAAACGTTAAAATTACTATTTACTAAAGATAACTAATTTATTAGATAAAATTACTGGAAACGTTAAAAAGGAAAGCTAGGGAACATTAGGTTTAAACACTACTTTGATGTATCTGAAAATTGTAATAGACCATATATTAAACTAGTGGTTACCACTTGAAGTCATACTTCATTATTTTTTAAAATGATTATTAAGAATATGTCATAGTATTGTAAGTTTGTAACTAGCTAGCGCAGTTCTGACCCATAAAGATATACGGATTTCAACCCCAAATTTCGAGATTGTAGAAAAAATAGACTACTATATAATAACATCTAAAAGTTTTCGGTCAAATTATCATAAGGTTAAATTTTTTTTTTTAAGAATGTAAAATTTATTCCATCAATACATTATATATATACAACCTTTTCGGAGAGGTTTTTGAAAAAGATTGCAGAACACAAAGAGATTTAATTACTCTTCTCCCCCAAACTTATCTACGTAATCCAAAACCAAATTTGAAAACCATCCACGTACTTAGTTGAGCCATGATATTTAAGTGTGCAGAGCCTGTTTCAAACCATTCGATCAATGAATGTAATGATCTGCTCGGCTAGGTTGGGAAGCTCACCGTGACGACAACGATTGCGCTCTCTCCAAATTGAATGAATTGAAGCTTGAAAGACGTCATAATATAACTCGAGTTGAAAATTTGAAAATTGAACCTGATATAAGCGAGATAAAATTTAAAATAAATATTAGTTGGGTTACTCGTATAAAGATGTTTCACTTTTCAGTTATTTGGCACCCTCTCTCTAACAAAACCCTAATGCCCATCCAATCAGCTTCTAAACTAAAAGAGGTGAACGAAACATTTGGCTTATCCCTAACTAAACCTGAATATATCAGAAAGTTTAAATTCCAATGAAAGCAAATTAAAACAGTGGCCACTTGCTTTCATGCTGGTCCCAGCTTTTGCACCCTTTCGTAGCCACACTACTCTTCTCCTTTTCTTTCCTTTTTCCCCATTTCTATGAAATCTATGTTTTGATTTTTACCACGCATATCTATACACCCTCACTTTCCCTTTTAATGAGTCGGTGATCCATTATTTCAACATAAAATTGATTTTATTTTCTTTATTTTTATTTATAAACATTAAAAAAAATTTGTATGTCTCTTGTGTATTGATAATAGATGTTTTTTTGGTATGATATACAGTTTTTTTCTAATAAATTTAATGTTTATCCATAAAATATTATGATAAAGTAAAAGGTTTTTTCTGATTTGCAGTTGTATTCGCAATTTATATAAAAAAAGTTTTTACTAAGCATAAATGCCAAGTTTAAAAAATCAACCTTTTCGTAATTTAATCATTTGTAATCAACCCTACATACGACATAAAGAAAAAATCAATCCTATATTTTATTGAAGTATCCCACGAATAAAGTAGAAAAGGAAATGTTCTCATATACCCTTTTTTTTCGGTCATCCACGTTCTTATATACCAATCTTTCTTTATATCATCGATAATATAGTAGTGTTCTTGGAACGAAGGCCGACATACAATATTCTCGCGAATACAAATATTCTTTCTCTACATACAACATCTTGCATATAGCTGACCGTCCCTCAATTGCATAACATGTATGATTCACAATATTGTTTTCGTAGATCACTTTTTAAATTATATATCTATATATATATATATTACATTCCTAACCCGCGTACAATACAATACATGGAAATAAACTTTTTAATTTTTTTAGTAAGTTCTATTTAAAATTATCTGTAAAATTAAAATATTAATTCCATCTATCTATGCGCAATGCGGGATAGATACAGTTGTAGTTCTTTAGTGCTTTGACGAGTATTATAAACTTACATTTTATGATATATTTCTCAAATACCACACATCTTCATAACCAATGTGACTATGACTTAGACTATTTTTGTTTTTTGTTGACGTATATGACTTAGACTATTAATTTTTATATAGTATTTATAATTATAGTAGTGTAATGTTAGTTTCATCAATATATTGAAGTTTGCGGAAACTATAATTCTCAGAGAAGACTGGTGTAATGACCGAGTAACTTTTTTCCACTCCTCATTTCCTAATTAACATTGACTTTTCTGACAAACCCCAGAGACTTGGCCTGATTCATTCACAACATCGAGCTTCTCAAAAGAAACAGAGTCGCCATCCGAAGGTGTTTCTATTTCCGTAACAAAATTAGAGGAGGGAAAAGACCACTCCACACCCTCTTCTTCTCTACTATCGGATATGTGACATAGCCTCTCTGAAAAATAGTAACTCTGACTTCTGAGTGCTTCAATACGCAATCCTTCATCTTGTGTCCCTATTTATAACACTTGTTGCATTGGGATGGTAACCAATGAAATGAAATCGAGATCATTACAGCTAGGAATTATCTTGTAGGGATACTTAGACGAGACAATCGATAATGGCTTTTGAAGATTAACTTCAACCAAGACATGTAAGATAACCCCCTTGTAAGAGAAGTAGTGCCTGCTGGAACATCATTGAAATCAATCCACACCGGAAGAGAGGTTAGTGAATGTTTATGGGAGGCAAAGTCAAGGACCATTCATTAACAACCATGGAAATGTCCAATATGTTCCAGAATTTACTTCTAAGCACTCTAGCTCGAGTAGCTTCAACGTCAATACCAAATAGAACTGCCGTGACATTGAGGAACTGAGCATCTGTTTTTAGGTTTTTCCGCAGAAGCTTCCCGATATGAGCAGCATCTCCAATAAAATGCCCCAAGAAAATATTCTTCCATAGAGGCGTAGAAACAGCGTTGACATTTTTAGGGATGGATGCAGACATAACATCATCCATTCATCTTTGAACTCTAGGTGGAGATCATATTTAGTAACCAAAGGAGTGTGCTAGATCCGACCATCGATATCAATTTGTCAGTTTGTGCAATGCTGGCACCTAATGAAAAATATGACGATTATATCTGCTGATCATTCAGAATTGTAGGCCAACTAATGCAGTTTAGTAGAGGCTTGAGAAAGGGTGGATCATAGCAAGGAAGACCTCTCTCTTGTATGTTCTTTGTTTTGTTTACTATTTTTTAATTGTTATTGTATTTGAGATCGATCTTAAAATATTTTAAATTTTATGAAATATGAAAATTTAAATTTCAAAATAGAAAATATTTTTGTAGCTAATTTCCTTTTTCCACTTTCTAATTTAAATTCAATATATATATAATTTGAATTTTTTTTATTAGAGATAAATGATAAATCATAAAATATTTACTTTTTCAATGGGTCTTTTATTTTATTTTTAATAATTTTATTGATTAGATCATAATCTTATTTACTTCTAAATAATTTAGTTTTTTTTTAACAAATGACATGATAAACAACTAAGTTCAGTTATTAGTCATGTTTTATTCATTTTGTTGTGAAATCGATTATGGAAGCAGCACATAAGTATTTCCTACGAAAAACACTATTGATTTATAATGTATACAACCGACTTCGACAGCTTTTTCAGCGTCGGAGTCGGGTTTTCTCTCTTAATCTCTTTGTTGTTTAAGTATTTATCATCCTTTTTTGTTTTTCTATAAGTTGAATTCGTTGTTTTGTTGAATTGATCAATTGATAACAGATGTGTTGGTGAAGGTAGAGAGGAAACTTCTAGAATTCTATGGACTTTTGGTGCCTCTAAACTTTGAGGTGCCAGATCTATGATCAACGGTGCAAATATTTTGTAAATGTTTCAGGTTTCAAAGCTCCAGTCCTAGATCTATTTGAAGGTCTATTTAATTTTCACCATTTTCAATTTTCTCCTCACCAGTCCTCAGGTTCAAAATTTGTTGGTTCGAAGATCTATATATATGCTTTGCTCTCCTTTTAAGAATTCTTAGGGTGATTGATTCTTTAACATCGCCCATATTGGTGTGCGTGAATATGTTTTCTCCTGAAGGATTTGAGTTCATTATTGCCGAGTGAAGTGTGGACAATATGATAACCTATGTCGAATTTACAATCGGGTGATTCTCCATATGTAGACTAGGTAAATTTTGTTTTGAACTCTATATGTTTTTGAGCTTTTCTCTTCAATACCTATTTTCATATCTATTGGATGCTTGTTTCAAACATATGTACTATTTTTTCTTTGATTAATGAGAACATCTGCGGGAATTTTTTTTATAATGTATACGATTCTACCTTGACTTCATTCTATAAAATTAATTTATAATGTTTATTAACTTATCAAGTATTAATTATTAAAATTAATTTATACTGTTTATTGACTTCATTCTACCTTGACATTTACATGTAAATTAGTTGGCATGGATAGCCAATATATAACGGGTTTGTGTAAGTAGCAAACATTTTTCTTTGATAACTCCTATCTGAACTCTCAAGCATAAATCAAACTACCTAACAAAACTCGAACTTGGAACCACTTGTTGAACCTGTCAACAAGGGAACATATATAACCATAATTAATCTAGTTACTTTAAGGTGTACTTAGTCGAAGAAGAAAAGTATTTCAAACCGTTGATAAGATACATATCAATGTATCTTTAATCTTTTTTATTCATGATTTCTTTTAAATTTATTTCATCTCATTTTCAAATATTATACTGAAGATCATGTAATTATCTAATCCGTCAACCAAAAGTAAAGCGTTATAACGAAACGGGGACATATTTCGTTTCAACTGCTAATTACCTTAACATCCCAAGTTTTAGATTAGTAAATTTATTTTAATGGTACGCAACCCCATGAGGGAAGCGGACCCTACTCGTTAAAAGACATAGAACACAACCCTACATCGAAATTCCCAAATCCTTCACATTGCATGTAATAATTTTGCCCCTTTAACTCTCATCCTCTCCTTAGGCTTATTATCTTTCCCATTTATTAAAATTATACTCTTTTATGATCCCTTGGAATAGTTGTTCAAGTACAATACCTGTTTTTAAGGCAAGTGTCTCTCCGGGTATAGAGAGAGAGAGAGAGAGAAGTTTTTCACCTATATAATTGCTCATCTCATCTTCTATCTATTCCTCAACACAAACAACTTGTTTGGTCTGATTTCTCCGATCGATCATGGCTAACTCTGGAACGGCAACTGAGCAACTCTGCTACATCCCTTGCAACTTTTGCAACATAGTTCTTGCGGTATAATTTCTATATACATATACCTTTTTTTCTGACTACCTATACATATATATAGACTATATATATTTCATGTTTTCTATAATGGATCTATGCTTCTGCAAATCTTGTATATATATAAAGATATAATCAGGCATAGATCTACTTTTCTTTCCTTTGTACTATATATTGGTTTCTGATAAAGAGAGTAGTGCGGCTCCTTTCATCAGTTCCACTATCTTACAAACGTTCAAAGTTCTCATCAATTTAAATCGGTCATAATTTATTTTTATTAGTAATAACAAATATTTCGTGTAGCTTCTGGTGCCAGAGAGAAGTCACCATCCTTGTGCTGTACATGACTTTTTCCCATCATATAGATTTACTTCTTCTCTCTCACAGCTTTTCTCAATGGAAAGTCATACTTGTAGCATTATACTTACAATTTATGTTGTGAATCAGAAGATGAAAGATTTTGAATAGTCATGCATATGTATGTGTGTCCTTATTCACAAATTTATAAGAGATTGTACATGGTTAAAAAGGAGTCATTTACAGAACCTAAGTGGTTGCTTTAACAATAGACAAGATGATCATCATATGCAAGTCACATTTATTATATTTTATAATTAATTATTTTCACTCCCCTTTTGTTTTTATTTGGCTTTGCAAACCCACAAAAGATAGGAATATAGCAATATTTTTGTGATTATTGTGAAATGATGAATATAAGTTGCATAAATTCATATATGCTATTCGTCGATCTGAGTTTATGGATCTGATGGACAAACCCAATTGTCCAAGAAAATCCATTAATTAATATGTGTTTGGTTAAAATGTGAAGGTGAGTGTCCCATGCAGCAGTCTGTTCGACATCGTGACCGTCCGATGCGGGCACTGCACCAATCTGTGGTCTGTAAATATGGCAGCTGCTCTTCAGTCGCTTTCAAGCCCTAATTTCCAGGTCACTTTCTCTTTCTCCCTCTCTCCTCAATTGCCTAATTTTTTAGGGGTTTATTGTAATTTAAAAAACTCGAACCATCCCTCAGAAATTTAGGGCTCTTTTATTTGTTTTGAAAGATGAATGATAGACAGAGATCTGAGCCTCTTGTTGCATGTTTCTGCCTTGAGCCGCCGTCTACATCTGCATAGCCCCAAAAAGAATATTATTACTTAACTATTTACTTCAAATTTATTTAATTTTCCTTTTCCAGCTGTGACTGATATCTGCAGCCTTTTAGTAATTTCTTTTTTCATAGAGCCCTAGCTTATGTTTGATCTATACTGATGTGGGCTACTTCTTCTTTGATTTGATTGACATGAATGTTAGGGTTTCATAGGTTTGTTTTCTTTTCTTTTTCTAAATATATTCTCTGATTCCTTTCTTTAAAGGTTTTGTCTTTTACCACTCTTCAACATTAATAAAACGTCTTTTAGTTGGTCCACTTGATTTTTCTCTTTTAATTTCCTAAATTAGACAATACATAAATGATTGCTACTTAATCCTTCTCATGCATCACTTTTGGTTCTATAAAGTCCAAGAAAAGTCACGTGATTTTATTAAACGTAGCATTTATGTTTTAAAACTAAACTTAGCATTTACATTTTCATTAATCGAGGTTTAAATATGGAATAGGCAACAAACTATGCAACACCAGAGTATGGATCTTCCTCAAGAGGCCACTCTAAAATCCCTTCCAAAATTTCAACTCGTACCATAACTGAGCAACGGGTCGTTAACCGTCGTAAGTAATTTCTTCAAGAGCACACATTCTTGTTTTTATATAGAACTAAAGAAGTAAACATGAAAAGTAATTTGTGTATATTCTAAAATTTCTTCTATTCTCTTTCAGCTCCGGAGAAGCGCCAGCGAGTACCTTCAGCGTACAATCAATTCATAAAGTAACAAAAAGTTCTTAGGCTTAAATATATTATATATACACATAATTATGCATATAATGTAACTGATCTGTGTGTTTCAATGGAAAATTCTGAAGAGAGGAAATTCAGAGGATCAAGGCGAATAATCCAGACATAAGCCACAGAGAAGCATTCAGTACCGCCGCCAAGAATGTAAGTTTTCATTTTCTGAAAACGTTCAAAATATGAGCTGTTTTAGCTAAGAGAAATAAATGAGTTATAAAAAGCGTTTTTAAAGAAGTGGGGCTTTCTTGAGAGGGGGCATTAAGAAAAATTGCTAATAATAGTAAGCGTTAAAGAGAGTTATTTATTAAGAGTTTGCGTGAGGATTATCGACTGGAGTGTTAATTAGGGCCGAAATGTCGCAGCTTAGCTATAAACTGCTTCGATATAGAACATATTAGAATTTTAGTTTTAAAAGAAAATTCAAAAGGGCTTTGTAGGGTTAGACCGTAAGGGTTGGCAACAAAACCCAGACCCAAATAACCGAACTAAACCCGACCTGAAAAAGAGGAACCAAACCTGAGTCCGAACCGATAAAATATCCGAATGGGTCTTAAATTTCTATATTTGGAAAACAGAACCCGAACCGAAAATCCAAACAAATACCCGAAAAGAAGGAGGGGGGGGTGAGAGAAACGAATTACTCAGTGGAGAGATCCTATCTTTTCAGCGAAACACAATAACACAGTCTCAGTCGTACATCCTATAACAAATATTTTTCATGCAACACTCATCTTATAAATTTATCATCTTAGTATTTAATTGAACATATATTTATCCAACTTATAAAATCTCTGTCAAACCTAATCTTTGTACCCAGTCACATCCGTCTGGAGTAGTGGCCTTTGTACCCAGTCCTTTCAAACACATCATAACGCGAAGCACTAGCCTCTCTTCTCAGCGAAACACAATAACACTATCTCAGTCGTACATCCTATAACAAATATTTTTTATGCAACACTCATCTTATACATTTATCATCTTAGTATTTAATTGAACATATATTTATCCAACTTATAACTTCTATGTGAAGCCTAATCTTTGTACCCAGTCACTTCCGTCTGGAGTGGTGGCCTTTGTACCTAGTCCTTTCAAGCACATCATAATGCGAAGCACTAGCCTTTGTACCTATTCACTTTCGTCTCAACGCAAAGCACTTGCTTTTGTACCCAATCAATTTTGTTCCATCATAACGCAAAGCCTGATCTTTGGATCCAGTCTCTCCATATCCATTTTCATTTTAATTCTCATTCAAAATCACTTTCCTTTTCACATCTTACATATGTCATTTATCACAACCTTCTCATAACATATCGTCATACCATCAAGTAAGTAATCATCTTATCACATGTCATATAAACATATTATCATGTCATGCATCATATAATTCTATCATGTCATGGACATCAATCAAACAAAAGATATATATCTAATCATGTAGTTTTTAATCCAACACTTAGCAATTTTTGGAATATGCTTTACACCATATCATTGTGTATCCACATATCACGCCCTCACCTTAGCAATTTTGAAGATGAAAAACTAATTATTTCTCTTTTTAGACAAATTCGTTGCCCTCTACCGACTGGTTTCAGACAAACTCGCAACATGATATTTTCTCCCTCTGATCGCAAATTTGCACTGCACAGATTAAGCCTAGAAACAGGCCTGTCTCAAAGGTATGGTAGGCCCCTGGCAAAACCAAAATAAATAAATTAAAACCTCCTAATAAATTTTTCTTTTTGAAAAAAATTGGGCCTTTTAGCCTTAATTTGTTTTTTTTGCAATTGAGTTTGGGCCCTTGGTATTTGCTAACCGTGCTTCCCCCTAGAGACGGGCCTGCCTAGAAATATATTTATATCTCTCAAACGGAAACTCCAAATGACAAACCTTTTGCGGCATTAGCTTCGTTCATCTGTTTTCATTCCATAATTTTGGTCAGTTCTGCGGTGGTTAGAGATTCGGACAGGTTGTAACAGTCAAAAAGAAATGGTGATATCTTTTACCACACACATCCGATCAGGACGATCTTGGCTGTTTTAGAAAGCTAAGACTTGGAACTTTCCATAGATAGGTTGATCGTCACATGGATTCTCATGATTTCTTGGGAAAATGTCGCTTAAAGTGACGACGACACTGGTACAAATTTCACAAATAAGAAGATATGCACAGGGTGCATAAATATATAAACACAAGCATTAGGTTTTTTTTTTTTTGATATGGGTTCACAATTTTAACTCAGTTTCAATCTAAAATGTAGATGTTACAAAAAAAACCTTTGATGGAATTTTTTTAAAATTTTACTGGCAAAAAGTAAATATATAAAAATATTAATGTTCTTTTCCCACTTCTGTACATAAACTTTATTTTATTTATTTTTTAAATTTGAAATTCGATTAAAAAAAATTCCATTAACATCACTGTAATAACATTTTTGTATGTATTGGTGTTGCATATACGTACGTATCCCTATAATGACATTTTTTGTATCTATATAAAGGTCATAGGTGTTGCATATACGTACTAATTAAAATACGAATTGTCATAAGTATACAGGTATCTCTTACATTTCTGTAAAGTAATTTAGGTAGTCTTCTGATTAAATTTGTTGCACTTTGTAGTGGGCACACTTTCCTCATATTCACTTCGGTTTAATGCTGGAGAGCAACAAGCAAGCTAAGCTAGCTTAATAATGTAAGTACCTACTCTGTTATATACATCAACGTTTCAGAGACTCACCGTAGTTACAATTTTTAGTTATTGTGAACTTACAATATTTACTTTAATCTCTGTGATTTTATTCTCGTAGTTAATGATAATAAGTGTTGGAGCTTTGAAGTACCATGGAACAAGAGGTGAGAAGGCAACTATATGTCCAAATGATATATATGTATATTGTATGATCTTGGAATCAAATGATCATAACTATATGTAAGTGAAGATGTCTATCTTTAAAACCATATCTAGATATATTTTTATTAATAAGGTTCTTATGATTTATTTTTATACCCCTTGTATGGTTTGTGTCACAAGCACTACAAAAAAGCTACCGCAAAACCCACGATATTTCTGATGGTATCTTAATCTGTTGAAAATTTTCTTATATAGTAGAATTCGACAAAGTAGTTTCATCTGAAATAGCCAGACAATTTTTGACGGATTAATGTCCGTCGATGGATTTTTGCTTAACTATCAGAAAATATAAACGTTAATATAGCCGTTTGATTGTTTTGAAATTCCGGAGGATTTCCAACAGCAACGACCACTACAAGAATATTGAGTATCTTGAGCACCCGAATAACGCTATCTAACAATACGATAGTGGTGTAGAAAGCACTCTATCATCGACCGTCATAATAGATCAATGACTTAACATAGCAGTTTTTGGTGGTAGTATTTTATTCGAAGATATTATAGCGTGTTTAATGCTGCAATGTTATTAATTAACGAGTTACAACGTTTTTGAACTGTTACTCGTAATATTACAATAGCATTTATAATATGCAATTTTTTCAATTAAAATATCATTTGTATTATGCAATATCTTTTTGTTTTGTTTCATGTACCTAATTCTCATTTCGTTCTGTTAATTATCTAGACAGTCAATACACTAAATTAAAGGGAAAAAGAGAATTACATTAATACATTAATACATGAAAAAGATATATCTTGAGAGTTCTTGTTATTTGATGGTTGTGTAGAAGCTGTAGGTACATCTGATGCTGCCTTTGCAACCTTTAACTGAGTAAAAAAAGAGAAACAACACATTTTCTATAACTTAACCGAGACAAGGCTGAATCATCATATCTTTTTTCCAATAAATATATAGTTTGATTACTATACTGAACAACCACACATGATCATCAAGAGTAAGTACTTACAATGGAAACATAACTCATCTTTGAACTTTCACCAACAGGTTTCTCTACTCGTGCAACCTGAAGATCATGTAACACATCAACAAAGACTGCATCCCTATGTGTTTCCTCTAACGCAACATCATCCTCATAGTATTCTTGGTGATGTTGATGTTGGTCCTCTTGCATACTATACTTATCGACAAGATCATCTTTAGCTTGGACTGCATTTACGTATTCTCTTGCCTCTTGCTCCAGAACATACTCAGGAACTGGAAATTCAAACCAAGTGATATCAATTTTAAATTTAACATAAAAACAAACAAAAATCCATCACTTTGAATATGCTGAAATAGAACAAGACAAACCAATGCACCTTTGCTCTTTCAAGACTTGACAAAAAAACTTGGGGTTCTTGATGAGGGCTAGGAGGATTTAGCTGAGCTTCATGCTTGTTTTCAAATAAATAAGCAAGAAAAAAAAGAAAAACATGTGAACACATTAACATTACTTATTACACGAAATACCGAAACAATAAGGCTTACATTGTAATCAATATTGGCAAGAGCAGATCGATAAGAGGTTAAAAAAGCCCTACATACATGAAAATACAATCAAATGACATGTTTAATCAAAGCAAAAGAATCACACAAGTAATTTACCAAGGTTTAGAAGTATCTCTTGCTTTGCCTAGTGGTTTAACATCAAGTCAGAGAGATTCATAGAGATGACACTCGAAGAAACAAAGAGGAAAGATCCATCCCATCAACACCGATAGGTTGTTCATGGACCAAGACCATCCGCGGAGCGCTACTTGGATGAAACGCAGCCTCTATTGGATTTTCACTAATGCACAGGATCGCGACTGGAGTATCCAGCTTCCATTGCCCGACCTCACGTCCCTCACAGACGATGATGCACTACGACTGAGCTTCCAGCCAGATTCCAGACTCCTCCGCTCCGTCCCACGCCACAAGCTCCGTAAGGGAGCTTCTTCCAGTTCTGAGGATGATGTGGTTGACGACCGTACTAGTGCAACCCCTCCTGACCTGACATTTCTGGAGCCTCCCGCAGGCTATGATGAGGATGGTTCCGCTTTCCAACGGTATATAGTCAGAACTATGCGCCAGATGTGGAGGATGATAGCTGCTGGTGTCACTTGTACACGTCCACCTCCCCCACTCGCAGACGTCGTCATTCTTCGACACCCAGCCCCGCCACTACCGCTGCAGTTTATGAGGATGACGACGAGGATTAGTCTCTTCATGCTTTTCATTTTCTAGTTTTTCTTTTCTTTTTCTTAAGTTTTTATGTCTTTCTTTATCTTTCTTTAGCTTTGTAATATTTTTATGTTTTCTTTACGCCTTAGCTTTGTCTTTTAACTATAGGAATTGATTATGAAGTTATGTTGCAGTTCTTATGTTGGTTTTGAGTTATTTTTCTTAGCTTACAGGTTCTTGTTCTAACCGTTTGCAAAAATTCGTGTTAATGCATATGGCTGGTGTCGATCGATACCACTAGCTGTGTCGGTCGACACCACCACTTAACTCAAACCATCCTTGTCGATTTATGCCTGTGTCAATCGACACCAGGCTGTGTGTCGATCGACACAGCGATCCTGCATAGGTAACTTTCACTTTTCTCGTCCTCAGTGTTTTTCGCCAAACTTATGCTTCTATAATACTAGGGACATCGTTGTTTAAATCTGGGGGAGGTAGTTACTAACATTATCTTTTATTTTCTTAAGAGTCAATTGAATATTTGTTTTATCGAGTCAAATTTAGTATGAAATTAGGATTTTTCGAGGAAACCACCACATTTTGCAAGAACTTAAGTAACCATTTGATTCAAACTTGACTGACATCCGAGACTAATGAAAAAACCAAAGGCTGACCGGTTGCCTAGAGACATCCACATTTCCAGCAGAAATCCAGTACCTCATCGATGTGATTGATGCTTTTAGGGCTTGACTCCTCATTCATACTTGACAGCAGAATGACCTATGTAAACGAAACGGTACTCCTCTCCCTTATTCAAAAAAAAAAAGAAAAAACAAGAAAAAAAAAGATGAGATGACTTTCTTTTGAGTAAAGGGGTAGGAAAATTTCCAATGACCCAATTATTTTACTTTGAAAGAGACGATCACACGAAGGTTGGAAGCGAGGTTAGGAAAATTTCCTGTGATGCCATTATTTGCCTACACCTTTGTAAAACAAAAAAGAGAGAATAAGGAAAATAATAAGTCTGGGGGAGAGAAAGAGTACCAAAAAGTTCTGTATGGTTGCTGAGTCATGGTATTGTACGGGAATGAGTCTAGAAGGTCCTTGACATTGAGATCAGAGATGAGACCCAGCAGTGAAAGGTTTATGGACTATGTGGCAAAATTGTGGTTTGAATCTGGAAAACTGCGAATGTCTACGGTGAAGTACATGGTGGTCTGGATCCCGTGAGGTAAGAATTCCTAGTGGTTTACTATGGTGAATGTGAGTGTGGTGCTTTCTATGACGAAATGAGTTTCTGTGTTTTCAAACTTCTTTCTCCGGTTTAGTTATATGTTTGCTTGAAGGCAAGCAAAAAGCTAATTCTGGGGGAGTTGATGTATCATGATTTTTACAGTTTTAAAGCCATGATATATGTCCTTAATTGAGTCTTTTATGTGTCTTTAGAGTCCTGTTAGAGTCTTTTACAGGTTTACACGCATTTGAGGACTTTTGGACTTTTTGGAGCATTTTGGAGTATTGTTGCTGAGAAGTTGAAGCTGGCGCCTAGACAGACCCCTGGTGTCGATCGACACCACCATGGGTGTCGATCGACACGTGCCACATGCTGAAGCCAAACTCGGAAATTTACAAGTTTTGAAGATTTGCAACTTTGCCCAGAAATTTTTCTTATTTACAAAAAGACACCACTCGTGTTTTAGAGTATTAATTAGGGTTTTTAAGGTTTAGAAGAGAGATCTATCTTTGTGTAAGGATACTAGAAAAAATAGACAAAGGAAAAGGAATAAACAACATCGATGAAAATGATAATGAATCTCTTCAATCATCTATACAAACTGATAATGATCAAGAAATTAATAGAATAAGAAATAATATGAAATCCAATAAACCATATTACAAGAGACATACTCCACTGGATTTATTATTCGTAGAACACCATAAATATACCAATAAGGTATATACCGGCGAAGGAATATATTCATGGAATATTGATGGACGTTCTGAATACGAAATAATGAATCTATTTCAAGAAATGGGTATGGCATCAATATCATACAAAGCTAGAGGACACACTGATAAACAAGCATGTGTTGGAATTGTAAAAGACCCAGACATGTATCAAGCGAATGTAAAAAAAAAAAAAAAAAAAATGAAATATTTCAAGATCAACCTGATATCCAAGAAAAATTAGCTAAATTATTATTAACCTCAGAATCAGAGATATCAGAAGAATCTGATAGTAACTATTCAATAAATGAAATAGAAAACTCAAGTGATTCATCATCAAAATCACAAGAACTGTCCGACAACCTATGCAATTGTAAAATAATTAATGTAATAACTAAAAACGAAGATAAACAATTCCTATTAGATATAATAGATAAAATAGATGACCCCAATATAAAAAAGAATATCTGATAAAATTAAAAGATATTATAAATCAAGAAAATCAACTATCATCTCCACAACCATTCAGTTTAAATAAAATATTAAAAAAATACCCAACTGAGAGTTTATTTAAACAAGTAACCACAGGTGAATTACAAGGAGAAATTAAACAAATAAAAGTGCAAATTAAAGAACTACAAGTAATGATTAACCAACAAGAATTAGATCAATTACAAATAAAAACCAGATTACTAATTATAGAAGCAAAATCAAATACTCAAGCATCTTCTAGTAATCATGATTTTGTAATTAATAAAGAAAAAGAAAATAAAGAAAATGAATACATTCAAATAATCAATAAAATTAATTATCAAAAATTGTATACAAATATTACATTACATATTGCCCATGACTTCAAAATTAACATAATCGTATTAATGGATACTGGAGCAGATTACAACTGCATCCGGGAAGGAATAATACCAACTAAATACTATGAAAAACAACCAAACGACTTAGTGGAGCCAATGGCAGTATTTTAAAAGTACAATACAAATTATCCAACGCAAAAATTTGCAATCAAGGATATTGTTTTAAAAACCAGTTTATACTAGTAAAAAACATAACGCAAGAAGTAATATTAGAAACACCTTTCTTTACTCAAATATATCCATTCAAAGCCACTGAAGCTGGCATATCTACTAAGGTTGTAGGAACGAAATTATTATTTCCATTTCTATCCCCTATGAAAACTAAAGAAGTCTTAAACTTACAACATAATACTATTCAAAAAACTATCAATTTAATAAAAAGTAAACAAAATCATATCCAATATTTACAAGATGAAATATCACATAAAAAATAGAAGAGAAATTAAAAACAACTTACACAGTAGACAAAATAAAAACAATAGAAAAGAACTACTTAGTCAAGTTTGTTCTGATCTACCAAATGCATTTTGGGAAAGAAAACAACACGTTGTAGAACTCCCTTACATAAAAGAATTTAACGAAAAAATTATACCAACAAAAGCCAGACCAATCCAAATGAATATAGATTTATTAGAAACGTGTAAATAAGAAATTGAAGACTTATTAAAGAAAAAATTAATAAGACAATCCAAGTCACGTTGGAGTTGTTCAGCCTTCTATGTAAATAACCAAGCTGAAAAAGAACGCGGCGTTCCAAGACTAGTAATTAACTATAAACCCCTAAACGAAGTACTACAATAGATTAGATACCCAATATCCAATAAAAGAGACTTATTAAAAAGATTATACAACGCAAAAATATATTCAAAATTTGATATGAAAAGCGGATTCTGGCAAATACAGATCGCTGAAAAAGACAAATATAAAACCGCATTTACTGTACCATTCGGTCATTACGAATGGAATGTAATGCCTTTCGGTCTCAAAAATGCACCTTTTGAATTTCAACATATAATGAATGACATCTTCAACAATCATTCAAATTTTACAATAGTCTATATAGATGACGTCTTAGTATACTCTAACTCAATTGATCAACATATTACATATTACACATTTACATACATTCATTAACATTGTCAAAAAACATGGGTTAGTCTTATCGGCTAAAAAAATGCATTTATTCCAAACTAAGATTAGATTCTTAGGTCATAATATTTTTCAAGGAACTATTACCCCTATATCCAGATCAATAGAATTCGCGGATAAATTCCTTGATGAACTAAGAGAAAGAACCCAGTTGCAAAGATTCTTAGGATGTCTAAACTATGTCTCAGACTTCCTACCTAACCTTAGAAAAACTATTCAACCGTTATTTCAACGTTTACAAAAAAATCCAAAACCATGGTCAACTGTGCATACCAATTTAGTCAAAGAAGTCAAGCTTAAAGTCAAAACCTTACCATGTCTTTCCTTACCAAACCCTGAAGCAGATATGGTAGTTAAAACAGATGCCTCAGAACTAGGATTTGGAGGTATTCTCAAGCAAAAATTACCCGAAATAAAACAGGAGTCAATAGTTAGGTTTCATTCCGGAGTTTGGCTAGGACCACAAAAATCTTATTCAACTATTAAAAAGGAAATACTTTCAATCGTAAATTACATTTCAAAATTCCAAGACGATTTAATAAATAAAAGATTTTTATTAAGAGTCGACTGTAAGTCAGCAAAAGAAATATTACAAAAAGATGTTAAAAATTTAGTTTCAAAACAAATTTTTGCAAGATGGCAAGCTATATTATCTGTTTTTGATTTCGATATTCAATATATTAAAGGAGAAAATAATTTCTTACCAGACTTTCTAACAAGAGAATATTTACAGGGAAAATCTACAGATATTCAACAAAAAATATTCAAAGATAGCGGAACCCCAAAGCAAAAAGAAACCGATGTCAGCATCAGATTACATAAAGAATCAACCACATCTTCAGGGTAAACCCCTAGCTATTCAAAACAGTTTCTCGGCTCTTGCTGAGTTTCCACCATTGACCTACTCAAAAGCAGCCAGCCTTCGTCAACCTCTACCCAAAAAACTACCCGAAACCTCTAGAAAAATCCGCCTTCACTTGAAACCCCATAAACAACACCTTTTTACAACTCAATATCAAAACCAATAACCCTCCGAGAATTACAAAAATTTACCAATATAGTCTTCTATGAAGACAGTCTTTATCCAACAGATAACCCAGTAAAAAACCGAACCTTTTATGAGTATATTCTAGTAGACTCTCATTCTGCTGAAATTACTCACTATCCTGAGAAAAACAACCCTAACACCATAGCCTACTCAACCTGCAAAATACTTCGTATACAATCTATTCAAGAGCTAGGGTTCATAAACCTTCATACAACAAAAAACTTTTCAACCCCTAGCTTTCATATTCAAGGATATTCCTACACCGACTACCAAAACGCTTTTCTTAAAGCATTATACCTCAGACCCTTTGACCACTCCTGGTTCCTTTCATTTGACACAAGGTGTCCCAAAACCTTCCCAGGATGGTTTTATGAATGGTAGTACTGGTTCGGTCCTACCGAGGACATCTACCGATCAGAAATAATCAAGACCCTTTTTCCTTTCTACACAGAACACCTATCAAACCAATCTAGTTTATTCCCACGAATGGCCTTCCACATTGACATGGGTATTCCATGGATATGTTCATGCCATTTTAATTTAGCATTACTACTCAAAGATAACGTTGAAATGAGAGTGAATAGAAGTGTTGAAGTGTCAAAATAGTTGAAGCATGCTACCAAGGTGGAAAAGCAAGTCAAAGTAAGAAAACAACCATTATAACTTATCCCATAGTTCAGTTAGGTCATTGAATCTCATAGGAGTTTCTATTGGTGAATTTGGGAGTTGTAGAAAGAAGAGACATATGGAGGCTACCACAACACCTATTTATGTAAATATGAAGAATCAATACTTTCATTTCCAAGGATTTGACCATTTTCAAGCTGAGAATCCCAAAAACGGAGTTATGACTCTTCAAGATAGAAATGAGAATGAATAGATGTTGAAGTCTCAAAGTACATGAAGCATGCTACCAACGTGGAAAAGCGAGTCAAAGTAAGAAAACAAGCATTATAACTTATCCCACAGTTCAGTTAGTTCTTTGAATCTCATAGGAGTTTCTATTGTTGAATTTGGGAGTTGTAGAAAGAAAACACATATGGAGGCTAAAACAACACCTATTTATATGAATATGAAGAATCAATGCTTTTATTTTAACTTAAAAGTTGCTTTGTTTTTATGAATTTTTATAAATGGTTTTGAAACTTACAAATTTTGTAGAGATTGAATACAAAGATTTGAAATAGGATTACAAAAAATCTTGAGAGAAATGAAGAAAGCTTTTAAGAGCTTTTGAGAGTAGTGAGAGAGTAGTAGAAAGATGTGTTTGCGAATGAACGCCTGCCCCCTTAGCTTGAACTTGGTGCTTATTTATAGGGGAAGAAGCGGTGGGTTCCTTGCTACGTGTCATCCTGTGGTGGTGCCGATAGTTGAGTGTATTTTTCGTCATTGCTTACGTCATTGTGTTTGTTGTTTTGCTACGTGTCGTCCTGTGGTGGTGCCGACAGTTGAGTGTATTCTTCGTCATTGCTTACGTCATTGTCTTGTAGTTTACGTCATTGCTTACGTCATTGTCTTGTAGGTTTTGTTTGTTGCTTAGTCTGTTCTTAATAGGAAATTTATATACAGATATACTCTGTATATTATTTTTTATGAATAAGGGTAAATAGCAGGTTGCTAAATAATGTACAGAGTCTACTAGAATATACATAGAAAATTTAAAAGTAATATCTTATAATCAAATTTTTTATTTATTTATTATTATTATTTTTTTTATTTATTATTATTATTATTATTATTATTATTATTATATTATTATTATTATTATTATTATTATTATTATTTTTTTATATATTTCAAAAGGATCTTGGGCTAGTTGACCACCGAATGGATCCGCATCGTCCTGACTTTGTTGTGTAGTTTCTTGTGTAACCTCGTCGTCATCGTCAGATGAGTTTAACTCTTTTGCGAGGTTTTGTAGGATCATTTGGAGGGCTTTTTTTATTTATTTTGTGAGATTCGGAAGAATCTGTTGATTTGGCTGGTGATTGAATCTGAATAAGTTGGTTAGGGTCGGAGCCGAATTGTTTGATTAATTGGCTAGGTGTGAGTAGGGGTATGGATTTGGATACATCCTTTATGGTGGTTCGGGTTTCTTTTATTATTTGGAAAAATTTGGTAATGTTGGTAAGGGAACATCGGTCGAGATTGTATTTATCCCACCATTTGATACGATATTCCTTAACAAGAGAGTAAGGCATATCTTTGAGTAGTAATGCTAAATTAAAATGCCATGAACATATCCATGGAATACCCATGTCAATGTGGAAGGCCATTCGTGGGAATAAACCAGATTGGTTTGATAGGTGTTTTGCGTAGAAAGGAAAAAGGGTCTTGATTATTTCTGATCGGTAGATGTCCTCGGTAGGACCGAACTAGTACCACCATTCATAAAACCATCCTGGGAAGGTTTTGGGACACCTTGTGTCAAATGAAAGGAACCAGGAGTGGTCAAAGGGTATGAGGTATAATGCTTTAAGAAAAGCGTTTTGGTAGTCGGTGTAGGAATATCCTTGAATATGAAAGCCAGGGGTTGAAAAGTTTTTTGTTGTATCAAGGTTTATGAACTCTAGCTCTTGAATAGATTGTATACGAAGTATTTTGCAGGTTGAGTAGGCTACGGTGTTAGGGTTGTTTTTCTCAGGATAGTGAGTAATTTCAGCAGAATGAGAGTCTACTAGAATATACTCATAAAAGGTTCGGTTTTTTACTGGGTTATCTGTTGGATAAAGACTGTCTTCATAGAAGACTCTATTGGTAAATGTTTGTAATTCTCGGAGGGTTATTGGTTTTTGATATTGGGTTGTAAAAAGGTGTTGTTTATGGGGTTTCGTGAAGTAGGCGGATTTTTCAGTAGGTTTCTGGGTAGTTTTTTGGGTAGAGGTTGACGAAGCGCCAATGGCTGCTTCTTTTGAGTAGGTCAATGGTGGAAACTCAGCAAGAGCCGAGAAACTGTTTTGAATAGCTAGGGGTTTACCCTGAAGATGTGGTTGATTCTTGATGTAATCCGATGCTGACATCGGTTTCTTTTGTTGGGGTTCCGTCATCTTTGAATATTTTTTGTTGAATATCTGTAGATTTTCCCTGTAAATATTCTAAATAATGCAACCTGCTATTTACCCTTATAGTTTTCCCTGTAATGTACATAGTATATCTGTAAAAAGTTATATACAGATATACTCTGTACATTATTTAGCAACCTGCTATTTACCCTTATTCATAAAAAATAATATACAGAGTATATCTGTATATAACTTTCCTATTAAGAACAGACTAAGCAACAAACAAAACCTACAAGACAATGATGTAAGCAATGACGTAAGCAATGACGTAAGCAATGACGAAGAATACACTCAACTGTCGGCACCACCACAGGACGACACGTAGCAAAACAACAAACACAATGACGTAAGCAATGACGAAAAATACACTCAACTATCAGCACCACCACAGGACGACACGTAGCAAGGAACCCACCGCTTCTTCCCCTATAAATAAGCACCAAGTTCAAGCTAAGGGGGCAGGCGTTCATTCGCAAACACATCTTTCTACTACTCTCTCACTACTCTCAAAAGCTCTTAAAAGCTTTCTTCAGTTCTCTCAAGATCTTTTGTAATCCTATTTCAAATCTTTGTATTCAATCTCTACAAAATTTGTAAGTTTCAAAACCATTTATAAAAACAAGTTATAAAAAGTTAAATTTTACTCAATTAATAAAAATTAATAAAAACAAAGCAACTTTTAAGTTAAAATAAATGGTATCTGAGCCAAAACAATTTTAAATAAACCCTTGAATTTTCAGCAAAGCTTTCTTTAAAAAAGTTTTCTAAAAACAAGTTTTCATGTTCTCAAACTGAACCTAGAAACCTTTTAGATCGTTACTCACCCTGCTATCAAACCACTGTTACAGTTGGTGTTCCAGGCCGCAAGTCCATAGGCAGTAAGACCGTTTGCAAGCCGCTGTTGTGTCTCGATAGAATCGGTTAGTAACCCTCTGGTCAGTCTTTTATGTTTAGATCGAGTCATGGCCTCGACGATTAGAAGACTTTTTAGTTCAAGAGATGCTGCATCTGCATCTAATACAACAATTAATTCAAGAGAAATCATGTCAAAAATAACAACTTTTAATCAAGAAATATCTAAAAATCATTTACCACATATCAATGTAAACAATATATATCAAATCGGTACTTTCGATTTTAAAACAGCATATGTAATAAAGGAACATGAACAAACTATTTGAAGAAATTAAATTACTATCATCAATCGCCTTAGAAAAATATAAACAAAAAGGATTTAATCATTTGCATTTTGGATTAGTCCAAATCGCAATAAAACCATTATCAAGAACGGGAATAGATCAACCAATACTCATGCTACTTAGAGATAAGACTTTATTAAAATATGAGGACTCGCTTCTAGGAGCAGTCCAATCAAACTTACATAATGGAGCAATTTATTTCAACTGCGCTCCTAATTTTCAAGTAAGTTTACATGACCCAACAATACTCAATACATTAGTATTAAATGTAAACATACCAGAAATTAAATTTGAAAATAATAGACATGGTTACCTATTATTATACAGAATTTATTTCAAACAAACAACATCCGAATTTAACCCAAGATGTTTACTACAAGATAATAAAGGAGAAACTACTATATTAACCGTTCATAGTAAAGATACACCCAATGCCAGTTATGCACCTAAGCAACTTAAGTGGAATGAAATAACCATTCCAGACGAATGGAAAATAGAAATTACACAACCCATTAGAAATTTCGAACAAAGAAACATTTCAAGAATTGTAGAAAGAATTGATGGGAAAATAATATTACAGTTTGGATCCATGAGAGATCCAAGACCACCATCAATTAGATCATATCATTCAAGATCCTCTTTTTCCGAATATCGCACTGGTCAAGCCAGTACCAATGGACAAACCAGCACGGATTCAGAAACTGAAAGTATAAATCAAAATAATAATCAAGATCACCCAGTAAATTTTAATGCACCAATAGCTGAACCGACACCCATAACTGAAGCCAATCTATATCCAACTTCACCAACTCAATCAGATTTCAAAAATATTAATATTATTATAAAAACATATGAAATAGACAAACAATATATAAAGGAAGAATTTTTATCTGTAAGCAATAAAGAAAAACGACGATGGTATTTCGATACATTTACAAAAAAAGAAACGGAAGAAATTAGAGAAAAATGGTACAATTATATGACAATAATAGAAACAAATATCCCATTTTTTACATGGTTTGAATCATATTCAATAACCAATAACTTAGATTACCCATTTAAATCAATTAACACAAGCTCGACACTTAGCCAATTATGGGAACAAACAAATGGAGAAAAAATTAAGTCAATACATCCCCCACTCAAGGATATAAAAATAAACACTCCTAATAGACAAATAATAGCAACACCATTTAAAACAGGAGCAAATAGAGATAATAAAGATCCAGTAGCTATACAGGATATTAAATCTATATACGAACAAAATAATTTTCAAAGTCAATTATTATATACAATCTCAAAACAAGTAGATCATATTGATAATAAAATAAGTAAAGAAGAAAATACAATTAAACAAAATCCTATTATTAAACATCCGTTTTCATCAACATCACCACCCATATTCAAACCAATAAACAAAAAAATTAAATTTCCAGAAAATGAAATATTAAAAACAATCGCTGAAAGACTAGAAAAAATAGACAAAGGAAAATGAATAAACAACATCGATGAAAATGATAATGAATCTCTTCAATCATCTATACAAACTGATAATGATCAAGAAATTAATAGAATAAGAAATAATATGAAATCCAATAAATCATATTACAAGAGACATACTCCACCGGATTTATTATTCGAAGAACACCATAAATATACCAATAAGGTATATACCGGCGAAGAAATATATTCATGGAATATTGATGGACGTTCTGAATACGAAATAATGAATCTATTTCAAGAAATGGGTATGGCATCAATATCATACAAAGCTAGAGGATACACTGATAAACAAGCATGTGTTATACTAATAACATGATTTAATGGAGCACTTAAATATTGGTGGGACAACTCACTAGATACAATTACTCAAGACTCAATAATTAATCATGTAGAAATTTTGAACAAAGAAGATGACGAGGGAATCCACGAAGAACAACAAAATGCAGTAGAAGTATTAATTCATACATTAACTATGCATTTTATAGGTAACCCAAATGAAGAATTAGAAAGTAAAAAGATGGTTTTAACCAATTTAAGATGTCCAACATTAGGAGACTTTAAATGGTACAAAGATATGTATATAACAAACATATTTCAAAGAAATGATTGTAATCAACCCTTTTGGAAAGAAAGATTTATCTCTGGATTACAATCTTTCTTTGCCGAAAGAATAATCAATAAACTAAGAGAATATTCCGGAGGACAACCTGTTCCCTGGAATACAATAACATATGGTCAAGTATTTGCATTTATAAAAAAAGAAGGATTATCAATATGTCAAGATCATAAGGATAAAAAACGAAATGATAAATTCAAATTCAAAGTAACTATGGGTTCGTTTTGCGAACAATATGGTTACAAACAACAATTAAACCCACCCTCACGAATTAAACGTATACAACATAGACAAAGACATTTCAGAAATATAAAAAACTATAGAAAACCTACCAACTTTAATAAAAAGGAAAATAATCAATATTACAAAAAGAACGATAACTACAAGAAAAATAATAAAAACTACTCTAAAAACAATAATTATCAAAAGAAATTTAATAAAGAAAAAATTATATGCTGGAATTGTAAAAGACCCGGACATGTATCAAGCGAATGTAAAATAAAAACAAAAATAAATGAAATATTTCAAGATTAACCTGATATCCAAGAAAAATTAGCTAAATTATTATTAACCTCAGAATCAGAGATATCAGAAGAATCTGATAGTAACTATTCAATAAATGAAATAGAAAACTCAAGTGATTCATCATCAGAATCACAAGAACTGTCCGACAACCTATGCAATTGTAAAATAATTAATGTAATAACTAAAAACGAAGATAAACAATTCCTATTAGATATAATAGATAAAATATATGACCCCAATATAAGAAAAGAATATCTAATAAAATTAAAAGATATTATAAATCAAGAAAATCAACTATCATCTCCACAACCATTCAGTTTAAATAAAATATTAGAAAAATACCCAACTCAGAGTTTATTTAAACAAGTAACCACAAGTGAATTACAAGGAGAAATTAAACAAATAAAAGTGCAAATTAAAGAACTACAAGTAATGATTAACCAACAAGAATTAGATCAATTACAAATAAAAACCAGATTACTAATTATAGAAGCAAAAACAAATACTCAAGCATCTTCTAGTAATCATGATTTTGTAATTAATAAAGAAAAATAAAATAAAGAAAATGAATACATTCAAATAATCAATAAAATTAATTATCAAAAATAGTATACAAATATTACATTACATATCGCCCATGACTTCAAAATTAACATAATCGCATTACTGGATACTGGAGCAGATTACAACTGCATCCGAGAAGGAATAATACCAACTAAATACTATGAAAAACAACCGAACGACTTAGTGGAGCCAATGGCAGTAGTTTAAAAGTACAATACAAATTATCCAACGCAATTTGCAATCAAGGATATTGTTTTAAAAACCAGTTTATACTAGTAAAAAACCTAACGCAAGAAGTAATATTAGGAACATATTTCTTTACTCAAATATATCCATTCAAAGCCACTGAAACTGGCATATCTACTAAGGTTGTAGGAACAAAATTATTATTTCCATTTCTATCCTCTATGAAAACTAAAGAAGTCTTAAACTTACAACATAATACTATTCAAAAAACTATCAATTTAATAAAAAGTAAACAAAATCATATACAATATTTACAAGATGAAATATCGCATAAAAAATAGAAGAGCAATTAAAAACAACTTACACAGTAGACAAAATAAAAACAATAGAAAAAGAACTACTTAGTCAAGTTTGTTCTGATCTACCAAATGCATTTTGGGAAAGAAAACAACACGTTGTAGAACTCCCTTACATAAAAGAATTTAACGAAAAAATTATACCAACAAAAGCCAGACCAATCCAAATGAATAAAGATTTATTAGAAACGTGTAAACAAGAAATAGAAGACTTATTAAAGAAAAAATTAATAAGATAATCCAAGTCACCTTGGAGTTGTTCAGCCTTCTATGTAAATAACCAAGCTGAAAAAGAACACGGCGTTCCAAGACTAGTAATTAACTATAAACCCCTAAACGAAATACTACAATGGATTAGATACACAATACCCAATAAAAGAGACTTATTAAAAAGATTATACAACGCAAAAATATATTCAAAATTTGATATGAAAAGTGGATTCTGGCAAATACAGATCGCTGAAAAAGACAAATATAAAACCGCATTTACTGTACCATTCGGTCATTACTAATGGAATGTAATGCCTTTCGGTCTAAAAAATACACCTTCTGAATTTCAACATATAATGAATTACATCTTCAACAATCATTCAAATTTTACAATAGTCTATATAGATGACGTCTTAGTATACTCTAACTCAATTGATCAACATATTACACATTTACATACATTCATTAACATTGTCAAAAAACATGGGTTAGTCTTATCGGCTAAAAAAATGCATTTATTCCAAACTAAGATTAGAACATTGGTGTGTTTATCCAATTGTTCGAAACCGATGTTAGGTATGTTTATCCTCTGATCACCCCCGGATCTGTGGTGTGTTTATCCATAGTTCCACTCGATCTCTTGGTGCATATATCCGAAGATCAACCGACTTATCGCCAAGCTTTTCCGTGGCTTGTCGTAGCGTCATTCATTCCACTTCATCATCAACCTATCATCCCTTTTTCCTGCTAGGTTGCTCGTTTGTCGAGTCTAGTTTGAGATCTTTAGCCTCTTTACTTCACGGTGTCGAAGACTGGGCGTGATTCTCACCTAGAATCGCATCAAGTGGTATCAGAGCCATCATCGAAAAGTTGAGTGGTTTTTTGTGATCTTGTCCGAAGTTTCAGTAATTCATGGTTTGCGATAAAATTGTGAAATCAATTGCATCTGAACCTACGACGAGTCTAGTATTTGTTAAAATTGAGACTGGAATTTTTGGAGTAAATTTGATAATTGTTTGAGTCCAATTTTTATGAACAGTCGCGATTAGAGTCTTTTGGCAGTTGAGGAGTTATTTTCGAGTTTTTGTGTGTTTTAATCTGTCTTCTTTCGAAAGAATGTTTTACTGGTGTATTGTTGTTGTTTTGCACGCAAAGATGTCCGAATCTGAAGAAGGAACAAGCAACCACAGTAACAAACTCCTACTCGAAGCCATTACAAAGAAGATGGAGAAGCTGATGAATGAGAAGATCAATACTCTGTGAGAAGAGATCATCCCTGTAATTACTGAATACATGAACCCTCAAAGAACCAACCAAGTGAGAAACGAAACCAGAAACATGGAGAGAGCAAGGCGACAAGATGACACTCTAAGAGATCTACCAAGAGACCTTCCACGGAGACAAAGGGATATTGATGATGAGGATTACTATAGCACCTCGTCTCGAAACAGCCAAAGGAGGCACTGGCGAGTTAGAGAGGAGAGGAATCAACCCCGAGATAGCTTTGGAAGTCTCAAGTTACGTATACCACAGTTCCAAGGCAAGAGCGATCCCGATGCTTACTTGGAATGGGAGAAGAAGATCAAAATGATCTTTGATTGTCAGTTCTATACGGAAGCCAATCGAGTTAGGGTTGCAGCTACAGAATTCACTGACTCTGCTCTAAGTTGGTGGGACCAACTCGTGACCTCAAGGAGGAGAAACCAAGAGAACCTGGTTGAAACATGGACCGATATGATGACTATTATGCGAAAGCGTTTTGTACCCAGCTATTACTACCGAGAGCTACACAATCAACTTCAAAAACTTGTGCAAGGAGGACAGACCGTGGAGGACTACTATCAAGAGTTAGAAGTATTGATGATCAAAGCTGATGTAAGGGAAGATAGGGAAGCTACAATGGCGAGGTTTCTAGGGGGGGTTGCAATGCGACATTCAAGATCGGTTGGAAATACAACATCATGTGGATTTACAAGAGATGTTACATCAAGTGATACTTATAGAATAGCAGCTTAAGTGGAAAGGTACTACGCGATCCTACATTGGAGCTGGAGGAAGCAACTATGCATGGGGAAGTTATTCGAGGGACGAAAAGCCAAAGGTTCAAGGGGATAGCTATTCGTCTAGCACTACAAGATTGGAGGCTAAACCATTTGCGGCCAAACAAGGAGATAAAGTCAAGAATAAGACATGGACAAGCAATATCAAGTGTTACAAATGTCAAGGAATGGGGCACTATGCGAGTGAATGCACTAACAAGCGTATTATGGTTCTTAAAGGTAATGGAGAGTATGAGTCCGAAGAGGAGCAACTGGAGACTAAACCAACTGAAGACCAAACGGAGGACCTTCCAGCTCAAGGGGAACTACTTGTGGCTCTAAGGACACTAACCGTACAACCTAAGACCAAGGAGTTGGAGAAACACGAGAACTTGTTCCATACGCGATGTTTTGTCAAAGAAAAGGTATGTAGTCTCATCCTCGACGGAGGAAGCTACACGAATCTGGCTAGTGAAGTGATGGTCAACAAGCTGGGGTTATCAATATAGAAGCATCTGAAACCCTATGATCTTCAATGGCTCATTGACGAAGGAGAAATGAGGGTGAAGCATCAAGTAGAGGTTCCTATTGTCATTGGCAAGTACGAAGAAGAGGTATTGTGTGATATCTAACCCATGGAGGCCGGACATATACTTCTAGGAACACCATGGCAATCCGACTGAAGAGTGACTCACGATGGATTCACCAACAAGTATTCATTCGAGTACAAAGGAAGAAAGACTACCTTAGTGCCTTTGCCACCTCATGAGGTATATCTTGACCAACTTAAGCTTAAGGGCAAGAAAAGGTGAGGTAAGAAAGCTAATCTCTTTGATATGGCTGGAAAAACTCTCTATGATGATCATTTTGACACAAAATTATTTGTCCCTTCGAGCAAAATGCTTTGTCACCCTAACTTTGCATTAGAATTTCCGAGTGATTTTTAAAATATGCAGATCAAAACAAGGAAAGGAATCAAGGGAAACAAGGAATACATCATCATAGAATAGAGCCACACTGTAATGAAAGAATTGGCTATTACAAGGGAAGAGGGGACACAATGCTACAAAGAACTTCGAGAAGAACCAAACCGATCCAACCGCCAAGTACTTTGCTTATGATGGCGAGAAGAAGTTTGTCTTTGAAGATAAGATCACTAAGAGAGATGCTCAACGAACGGAATTTGAGTTGAAATATAGAAACTCAACTAGTGAAGACAAGAAGTGTGAAGATTTTATGTTCGACTATATTCAAGATACAAAACAAGAGACCAAAGAGCTAAATCAAGTGCGATAATTGGCTCCTAAGGTGACGACCAATAAAGCAACCTGGAAAGATCTATCCAAAGCTCTTCAAGACAGCAGCTACAAGGCAGAACTCGTTGATATCCACCGAGACAACCACAACCAACCGCTTGACCTTCGAGGTAAGTATATTCCGATTCCAAATTCGAATTATTCTAACTTGATTTTGTTCTTGGAAGGTCCCACAGATTTGAGGACAAATCCTTTGCAACTAGGGGAGGATGATACGATCCTAGGAGATCATAAGAACAAAGCACAAGGAGCTGAAGTCAAGGCCAACAAGGGAAGCAAGCTCGGAGCAAAAGGAGTTTGGAGAGCAATCACCCGATTCATGAAATGTTTATGGAACAAGACTTTTTACCAAGCCTTTGGAGTTTTCGTAACCATGGTGCTTACTCCGACGGATCACTTTAGCTCCCAAGATTGTATCAAGACTACGCTGGTCGAAATACACGCCCAAGACACTTAGCATATGGCCATGAGGTCCATGCATACTATTTTTCCCTTATCCTTGGGTTTTCCCAAGTGGTTTTCCAGGAAAGGTTTTTTACGAGGTGCATGGGTCTCATGTCTCCCTTTGCCATCATGCTAGGTCCGATCTACTCATGGCCCATCTTATGTCGAGACTTGGCCCATTTCCTTTCTATCTTTTCTCTTTTGAATTTGAATTTGTGTGTTTGCTTTGCATGGTCTTTGCGTGACTTTACAAGGCCTTAAATTCCTTGTCCCTTCTCTCTCGTCTCCTTCTCTCTTTATATGTGTGTCGAGACTCTTGTTGTTTTCTAAACCTTGTTTTGAATAAACAAAATCAATCTTTGATATTCTATCTCTTTTGTTGGAGTGATTCCGACTTAGAACATTAGTGTGTTTATCTAATTGTTTGAAACCGATCTTAGGTGTGTTTCTCCTTCTTATCACCCCTGATCTGTGGTGTGTTTATCCATAGTTCCACTCGATCTCTTGGTACGTATATCCGAAAATCAACCGACTTATCGCCAAGCTTTTCCGGGGCATGTCGTGGCGTCATTCAATCCACTTCATCATCAACCTATCATCCATTTCTCCTGCTAGATTGCTCGTTTGTCGAGTCTAGTTTGAGATATTTAGCCTCTTGACTTCACGGTGTCGAAGACTGGGCGTGATTCTCACCTAGAATCGCATCAGTTTGGCGTCAAATTTGTTTCATATTTGATTTCAGTTCTGGTGCATTTTTTATTATATCTGATTGTGTGAATTATTTTTTACAGTACCAATAAATAAAGCTACTGTAGAGATTAACACAACAATAAAAAAGGATGGATCAGAGGCATTCTCTCAAATATACATTTGCTTCGAGCCTTTCAAGAGTTCATGGAAGAAGAATTGTTGGCCTGTAATTTATTTGGATGGTACTTTCCTGAAAAATTCAATTCAGGGAATGATGCTTACTGCAGTTGGTAGGGATGCTAATAATCAGATATATCCTATTTCATGGGGTGTAGTTGCAGCAGAGAACAATCCAAATTGGGAGTGGTTTATTCATAAACTGAAGATCGATTGGGGTTGGGGTTAGGTAAAGACATCACCATCATCTCTAATATGTACAGAAGGTTAATTCATGGGGTTGCTACTGAGTTACTAAGAAATTTCACAAGTCGGAGACCTTGAAGCCATTATTCTGGAGAGTTGCAAGTAGTTACAATGAAGCTGATTTCAGGAAAAAAATTGGATACATTCAGAGAGTTTGATGTGCAGGCTTGTGATGATCTTCTTAAGAAAGATCATCGTACATGGTGTAGGGCTTTCTTTAGGATTGGGAGTTGTTGTGCTGACACACACAATAATCTAACAGAATCATTTAAAAGAACTTTGAAGACTGCAAGGAAAAAGCCGTTTGTTCAGATGTTAGAGCTGATAAAGAGAGATGCAATGCAACGGATTGCCAATGGTTGAAGATTGCTGGTAAAGTGACAGCCAAGTACACAAAGAAAGCAAGAAAAGAGGTGGAAAAATCATGTGAAGAAGCTCAACATTGTGTCTCTATTTCTAGCACTGGTAGAAAAATGAGATAGTTGAGTTTGAAAATGGGTATTCGGTGAGCTTGTCTAGGCGTACATGTGCTTGCAGAAAGTGGGATTTGACAAAAATTCCTTGTCGATATGCAGTTTGTGCAATCCGTGAGAATTTTATGGAGGTTGAGGACTTCATCTCGGACTACTATTTGACAGACAAATGGAAAGAGACTTACGGAAGAGGTTTTGAACCGGTCAATGGACCTAAGTTTTGGAGAGATTCTGGAGGAGGTCGCATTGTTAGTCCACCTTTTAATCGTCCTCCAGGGAGACCTAAGGGACAAGCAAGGATTAAAGGTGTACATGAATCACCATCTAAGAAGAAGGTTGGTCAGGTTGGAAGAGAAGGACATTGTAGTCTATGTGTTGAAAAAGGACATAATTCAAGAAAATGTCCTCATGAGGTATTCTATATTTCAAGAAAATATTGTGTCTTAGTGTGATGTTTGGTACAGAAGCGTATTTAACTATATCTTCTTTTTGTAAGTCTCCCGAGAGCAGAGGAAAGAGAAGATGCCTTAATGAGGAGGCTCGACTTGAAGCTCAAATGGCTGCTCAAGTGCAAGCGCAAGATGAAGCCGAAATGGAAGCCGAAATAAGGGCTCAAGGGGACGCTGAAGTGGAACCTCAAGCTGTGTCTTCTACTGCACCATCGGGAAGCCAAATGGAGTGGTTACTTTTCGGACAATAAGTGGAAGCTCATATGTTTCATCAGTTAGACAGTTATCTTTTGGTTAGATTGCTTTTAGGATGAATAAATATGCACAATTACAATGATATTTAGTACTTATAAAATGACATATCGTTTAAAAGTAAACAAAATATAATTTCCCACCATGTATATGAACAATGATAAACTATTTCAAGTGTACCTAATTCAGTCGTTCATGTGTTACATGACCAAAAGACACGTAATAATACATTATTGACTTTGTTCGCTGAATTCTAGATCACATTGTCAAGAATAGTAACAAAGAGACCGAATAGAAATAAAGGAGACCAAATTAGCGAACAAAATCCAACTAAATGAAGGTTTCCGATAATACAAAACCACACATTGGTACTTATAAGTTCATAACAGAATTAGACAAATGAGAAGTCATCAACAGAACACTAAACCAACATTAAACATAACTCAACCAAAGAAAATGACTCCAATGGCACATACTAGCAACCCCGTCAATCCAGTGATGGTAATACGTTGCCAATACATAGTGTTTTCCACATTGGCCATCTTCATCCTCACTTCAAGCTCATAAAGTGTTTGGTTTTCACACAATTCTGTTTTCCATCCTCTAAGTGATGCTTCTCCAACTGAGAACCAAGGTCCATGATTGTCATGGATAGTTGATCGATCAGTTTATCCTTCTCATGAACTTCATCTAAAGCTTCAATCAATGGAATTTTCGGTCATCCTTTAACCTCTCCTTCATCCAACCAACCAAAGTATTTGCAATGATCACTACCACCATCCTAAGCACAATCAAACATACATATTAAAAAAGCATAAATTACAATTTCCATCATCTCATAAGACGATCCTGAGCTTAAATCAATCTAACACATTTTTCTTTTCAATTAGTCATTTCATCAAACAACTTATATGCATAACTTTCTAAGGCTTTTCCAAACACTACAAACATACAAATAACTTAATATACTCTTGTCATATATCTAATCTAACTAATTATACAAGACTGATACCATAAGAATCAATTTTAGACCTATAAAATGCCAAACCCGAAACAAAAAAATTTCCTGAAATTCAAACAGAAATTAGACAATATTACCTTATTGAAAGGAGAATCAACACAAGGAGAATAAGTTTGATCTCCATTTCAGCTTCAGAAGTTGGAATCGACTGGTGAAAGCTTCCTCTCTCACAAACCCTAAGAACGAACCAAGAGAAAAAAAATCATGAATCGTAGTTTGAAGATTTTTTTTAATGTTTAGTTTTGATTTAATTACTTTGGATTTCAATTGGATTCGAGCAATGGTGTAGTTTTATTTTGGGTTGGTTTAATTTTAATTTGACCCGGTTTAATTAGTACATTAGATTGGATATTTGACCCAATTCAAAATAAATATTTAATCAAATCGGATCAGATTTTTCCGGTCACCAGAATTTCACCGGAATCATCATCCATTACACCGGAAAAAAGAAAAAGTGATGGTTGTGATGTTGCACACATGACACATAATACTTCTTGTATGTCACTTTGCGAAGTCAATACTTCCTGTAGTTTTGAGAACATTAAAATAGTTGGCATGTGTAGCTAGGAATCATTAAAGAAAATATACTTGTTCTTTTGGTTTTCAAATTTATATAAATATAACACAGCAAGAGAACAATTTTATCAGTTTTTCT
The DNA here is from genome assembly GCA_028015245.1 of Cardamine occulta. NCBI lineage: Eukaryota > Viridiplantae > Streptophyta > Magnoliopsida > Brassicales > Brassicaceae > Cardamine > Cardamine occulta. The sequence continues at coordinate 14,701,453 of CM051376.1, read as the reverse complement.
TTTTTGTAAGATGAAATAAAAAATAGGAAAACTAAACTAAATAATTTTTATTTTTGTTTCCGATATATGAACTAACTTAAACAGAATAAGGACAATAATTTTTTTTTCTTTTTCTCGATTTAACAAGAATTAAAACTAAACAAAGAAATAAACTGAAAATAATAGAAAAGATAAAGGTTGGATGAACACAACCTGGGTTTGATAGGAGCTTTGAGCTCTGATACCAGATGATGCAAGATCTGAATCACTTCGTCTTCTAATCAGTTGATGATCGAGAGATTCCAAACTTAATCTCGCGAAAGGGTGGAAACGATGGTAGAAATGGAGGTTAAGGATAGGGATTGACTCCCTCAATCAATGGAACGAACAAGGTTGTTGAATCACTCAAAAAACTGATCCGAAATTTCAATAGAAAGGAAGTGAATCACTCACTTAAATCCTAAAGAACAACCACACAAAGAAACTCAGGACTTTGTGAAAGAAGAAAACACTTTCTATTACTTTAGAATTGATCAAGGGTGAATTGTACAATGAGACCACTTGAGCTTATATAAGCTCGACCCTAGGACTGGATAAATAGTCTAATGACTCAAATAGGAAAGAAATAACATAAATTAAATAAAATAAAGTAAGTGGAGATGTGCCTTGAAAGAATATACCCGTTAGGCTTTGAATGCTTAGTCCAAAAACGTGGGCTCTTGTATCTTCACAGCTTCTGGATGATTCCTTGGCTAATTAATCTTCTAATAACTCTCTTATGACGCACCAAATCAGAAGATAGCCATTGGGTTTGGGCTTTGAATGCTCTCGGGTCCATATATGGTAAGTCTTTGTGTGTGGGTGAGTAGGGTTGGATCCACCTGATCCAATGGTAATTGATGCACATTAATACTCTAGTATGACCCTTTAGTTGGTGTAGAATCTCCCCTGGTTGCTACACAGAAGTTTGAAAAGATCCAAAGTTGGAAAACTTCAAATAAGGCAAGTCGGGTGAAAACCGGTTTAGAAAATTAATATCTCCCAAACCAAAATTGCTATTGACTTAATTCTAATTCACCGGTTTCCAAGATTTTAGAACAATTCGGTTTGTAGCTTAAATCTTCTCGGTTTGGTCGGAAATCTCCAATGAACCAGTGTATGTTTAAATCGGGTAAGTTGGGAGTCACCAATTTGTAAACTTAGTAACTTCTTCGTGTGAACTTTGAATGGGCTGATTCCACTTCGAGGCGATTTATAGTTGAGTTAAGAATGTGTTCCAAGTGGTCGTTGGCTGCAAGAGTTTTTTTTGAACTTCATTTGGTCTGGACAAGGCTCGTGAGCTTCAAATGAAGTTCAAAAAAATGAACTTCAAATAGCCTCATTGTCATCTTTAATTATAGATAGCAAAATGAACTTTAAAAAATTACTAATGTTTAGGTGAAAAATTGGATTCTCTTGGATAGCTGAATTTGTTCGTCGGTAATAATGATTTTACCGATGTCCTTTAACAATGAGCCAGCTTCGTGAAAATAAGGAGTAGAACCAAACCAGAAAAAGTAATTCATAAACACATTTGTTTTAAAGAAGAGCAATGCAAATAGGTTTTACCCAAAAGCTAAGGTTTGAGAACTATTTGTTGATTGAATCTGAAACACATAAGCTCTACCGAGCAAGGATCTAAAAGTTTAGGGAGATGAAGAAATGCAATAAAAACCATTTTAGCAGTCAGCACATAGAGGTGATGTGCCCCATTTTCCTTCTGTTTCTGATGGTTCAAGCACATAGACACCTCCATTACTGAGCCCTACTGCAAACTGGTTAGTTTTTGATGGATGCGCTGCGGTCACAAGAGGATATACTTTAGAGCTGCAAAAACACACATATTTCAATGTCAACAATTTAAATATTTGATAACTATTTAATGAACAGATAGAAAAGTAGTTACCTTGCAGGGTTGGAAGGTAAGTAAGCTGTTGGATTTATCTTACATTTCATTCTTAGATTTGAAGCAGTGAGAACATCTACACTACCATTTTTAAAGCTCACAAAGATCGACTCGCTATCGCATGAATATGTGGCAGATGTGATTGGACCAGTCGCTTTACATGGGAACCACTGTTTCATTTTGAAAATAATATTAGTAAGTTATTTTATGCCTAATTTTATTTGAATATGTTAGTAGTGTACCCACTTGCTTTAAGTATTCCAGCTTTTGAGCATCAAAAATGGCTATTTGGGTTTCATGGACAACCAACAAATGAATTTGATCCATATGAAACTGCACGTGGGTTTCTGAAGCAAGGGTCATTTGTTTTCCATTTGGAACTTGCAAATACTTATTACCTTGCTTTTCCCATCCATTTGTGCTCCAAATGCATAACTACATACTCAAAGTGTAAGCAAGTTACTAATACAACAAATAAAATCTAATTTAATTAATCTCTCAAGTATCATGCATTTGAGTAGCCAAATTCACAACACATTACTTGTAAATCATCTCCTGAAGAAACAAGAATGTTCAGAGCTTCGGAGAATGCAAGACCAGTTATTCTCTTCTGATGACCATTCAACTTGGCTTTCACCTGGTAAGTGCATAAAACATGCAACTTGTTATATATTTATAAATTTTACAACCCAAATTTCATTCCAAACTTTCAAGTATACCTCATTAGAACAAATATTGTAGATTTGGATTGATGAATCCTCCATGCCAATGGCAATGATATTATTATCCAAAGGATAAAATGCAAGGAACGTTGCTGCAGGTGGTGGAGCCATGAACGTTGCCATAGTCTATTATTAGACAATATCGCATTAGAAAATTAAATATTTACATAAATAAATATATATATACATATAGCTATTTCAAACTATAAGAATGTTTCAATAATGTGTAGCCGATACTGAAAGTAAGTGTTAAAGATTAAAAAAAAAAATCATAACTGAAAAAACTCTAAAACATTTTTGGAAAATGCAATGTTAGTTAAAATCATGACATTTCCCCTAAACTATTATGAAATTTAAAAAGAAAAATACGAATAGGTACCTCGAATGTTATCATGCGGAACAAAGAGATTTTCCCCCCTGAAGATGACGCAACATATGAGTCATTCTTCGTGAGGGCAAAACAAGGAATGACATATTTAGGATTTGTATCACTTATGTCATTGGTCATCAAAATTCCACCAGTGGGTTGCCATAATACGGGTTGTGCACAAGTCGTTGCCTAGTAAAAATAAATGATGCCATAATTCGCTGACTGACCATAGCTAAATACTAATTTCCTACCTAACAATTGAAAAATAAAATAACTAAACAAGGAAGCAACAAGACCTGTCCAACCAAATTGCTATCCGTTTTATGCCATTTCCACAACTTGTGCACTGCATTAGATGCCAAAGCCAATACTCCAGATCCAGAATTTATGTAAATTAATCGAGAAATCTGAAATTCTCACCAAAAAAAACATTAGTAAACACTGCTATACCTCATGTTGTAAGAATAACAACTTTAGTTCGTACAAGATATCAAAGTGGAGTAACATGATTATAACTTTTTCACTTGTAAATATTGACCAAGTAGTTATGTGAAGATAGCGTCTCACTTGCAGATAGAAGCTTGTTCAACTATAAGAAAGGCATAGAAAATCGCAGAGTACTATATATTACCTTTGTTGCTGTAACATTGTCGTCGAGCCTCAAGGAAAAGCACTGAGACGGCTCTGTAATCTCTTTAACTTTCCAAGTTCTAGGTCTCTCCCTTGAATCATCAGCGATTGTTGGCTGCACATTAGCCAAAGTTTGTACATCAATGTTTTGAATAACTAAAAATATTTACTCATACACTAGTTTGTAAACTGACTATAATGATAGTTCATATTTAAGAAATTATACCCTCATAACATGTGTAGGGGCAATTATGCAATTTTCTGTTTTACTCAGCAATCTAATTCCATCATTAGTTGCAAGAATTCGAACACCATGGTCATTGGTTGAGACTGCTAAAAGTACTCCTTCCTTATTAACTTTAACACAAGGAGAAGCCTGCAGATTTTGCATTAAAAGTTAGCTGCTAGTTAAAGACTAGTAAAAAGAGCTAACACCATAATTCTTTTGAAGTATTACGTACCGATAAGCCACCATCTGCGGGAATAGTTGTCAAAATATTTGCGTTGTCCATATCCCAAATTTTTATAGTATACTCATCACCAACAACTAAGAATCTATTCTTGCTTGTATCAAATTTCACAACTCCAGAAGCCCGTTTTCCAAGGCCTTGATATACTCTTTTTTCGGATCCTTCACTGTCATTCCATTCCAGTAAAAACGATTCTCCTTCTTTGTTTGTTCCACATGAAAACAACCTGTTAATAAATGTTATACATATTAGTTGATATAAATTTTAAAGGATATGACAACTGTAAATGCTTTAAAAAATGCAGACAAAATTTGATAAAGTTAGATGAACCTTTTTCCATCACAACTGTATGCCATTCTTATCGAAGCATATCCTGGTGCAACATAGTCAAGTCTTGAACCCATATTGTCATACAGCCAAGCTTTTATTTTTCCATCTACTGCTGTTGAGAAAACAAACTAAATAGAATCTAAAAAGCATTAGAGAGTTTGTCTTATATATAAATTTCATCCAACAAACAGAAAAGAAAATCATAGGGGTTTGCATGTGGTCTAAATAATAAACATATTCGCACTACATTATTTGAGCCGACAATTATATATATCCACGGCTATTTGATGTCATTTAAGAAAAATAGATTATAGCAACCATATAAGATTGATTGTAAACTAGAACAATAGAAAATATAATCAATACTTTTTACCTGAATATTTTCTTTGTAGTGAGGACAAACAGAAAATACAGGAGCTTCATGACCCTCAAAAGTATATTGTTTGGCTCCAGTAACAGTGTCCCAAACCTTTGAATTATTTTGGTTCATGATTTTATCATGTCCAACCACAAACTTGTCAAAAGAACTTAGAAAAACAAATATACAAACCTTAATGATTCTGTCATCACCACAAGTAACAAGACTTAGATGTTTGTTAGGGTATGAAAAAGCAAGATGATTAACACTCCCTTTATGAGCTTCGATCTACAACCGGAAGAAAGAGTAAACAAAATTGTACAAATATATTAGACGTAAAAAAAAGGTAGTATCACCAACTACAATACATTAATGACTTAAATAAATTAAATAAAAAATTAGTTAAGTGAACCTCTAGATGATTTTGTATGTCATTGTCCCCATGAAAAGAATATATGTGCACAATGCTTTTTGAATATGCCACGCCTGAATTATGAATACAATGTACATATTTGTTGAATAAGATTAAAAGCTAATGCTCAAGATTTATCCACTACACTTAAGTCTTAAATATAATTAATTTCTGAAGATTAAATGGAATGTACCAAATATATTTCCATCAGGACTCCATGCCACATGATTTACTGACACTGTTCCATCAACGTTCAAAGATGTCTGTCCATGAATTAAAAAAAAAACTAAGCACTTTTTATAGATAGTATTGAAAAATATCAAAAGAGCGAGAACTAAACCTGCAGCTCTTTTGAACATGCAGCAAGCTTCCACACGCTAAAAACCTTATTTGTAAGTGTTTTAGGAGCACCCAAGTTCCATAGAGAAAAATCACCACCACTTGTACCAACTGAGACACATATTCTCCATACACCATTGATAAGGGGAAAAAAGTAAAAAAAAATTATATTAGAGAATATGCACACTTCATAGAACATACCTAATAGTAACATTTGCTGAATAGGATGGAAGTCCATGCTCATTATAGGACAACCATGGGTAAGAGTCGTAACAACTATCTTGGGAAAGTCATCAGGTGATAATGTACTATGTTCATGTGTATGTACTGGATATGCAACTGGCAAAGTATTTACTGGAGTATTACTTGCCTGAAAATCAGTTAAAAATTAATCGCAGTGAGAAAAAGAATGCTTTAAATGAAAATATTATTACTTAAGCAAGAAGCTATGACAATTTTCATTTGATACATCTTAAAACATTAACCTAAAATTCAAAATTCTAATTCTAATTAAATAAAATGGTGCAAATTCTTAAAATATAAACCTAAAATTTGTTATTTACGAGTACCTGCTCGTAGGGTTCGAACGACCTTAATCGCTTCAAAACATGGTGTGAATCAGCATTTCGGTATTCTGTAGGACCAAGAGGATTTTTAGGACGCTTTACCATAACAGCTAACACAGTATTTTAAATTAGAAATAGTTAAATAAAAGAATTTCAAATATTGTGACACGTAAAGTAAAAGAGTAAGACATGACATAGACTTGTTTATAATTTATTTTCCAACAGATATCCTATGAATGTTCCCATTAATATGAGGTTTATCTTTAAGCAACGGAAAATTTTAGAAATGTAAAACAAAGCATGCACAATAAGTAGACATGCGTTAATTGTACAAGCGAAACCTATTGGACCTGAAAATGCAGAACGATGAGGTCTGTCCTGTGGATTAGCCATCCATCTTGAACGAGTAGTTGGAAGTAAACCTGTTATGGGCTGAATCCGCTGTCCAAAATATGAGGCAACAATTCAGCATAAAACAACATATTTCCATAGTGTAATATAATGGACAAACTATCATTCGACACTTACACCACGAGATGATGATGCACCACAATATAAAGGATTTGTAACAAGAGATGGAGCTTCGGCACAATTATCCAATAATAGTGTTCTACCACTGTCAGGAGTTGGCCTAGATTTTTCAGTTGTTTGATGGTGTTGGTTTATACTATGGAAAATTACACAAAACTTCAATTATATAATGATTGAAAAGACATGTTTAAACTAGAGAGAACAATATAACAGAAAATTGTCAAGCACCTTTCGTTTATTAGAGTCTTCAATTTTGAACTCTCCAATACAGGAAACTGAAGTTTGTCGTGGAAAAGTGGATTAGCCTCTATCAGCTTCTTAATTTCACCAAACATAAAACCTCTTCTCGACTTTGTATCCCCGTTCTTGGATATTCTCTCATTTATTCTGAAAATTAATGTAGGTAAGAGAAAAAAGTGAATATAATGTTGGTAAGGGAATCTATGGGAAATGTTATAACTCAAAGCTCTGAGAACCTAAAGTCGTCCAACGTCAAAAGTTGGGTTAATTCCTTGAAGAGATCTTCACCATAATAACATTCAAACACCTTCAGATCCTTGACTAATATTTCCAAAGCTTTTCCACGATCTAGCCTACATTTTCAGAGGTAAATAATTTTTTTTCAGACACATGCCACTTGGCTAACTAAAATATTTGGAGGACAATTATTCATATAAAATTTTCTAGGTCGAGCTTACTTGTCTAAAGCTTCCATATATTTTTGCTTTCGGATTTCAAAGAAAATTCTTAGGGAATATTTGTCATCCTCAACCTTTGTAAATCCTGATATATATTCTTCCACCTTGTCCCACTTACCATTAGTCACTAGTTCCTCAAAATAACGCATGTTGAAGTAATAATTAGACTCAAGTTCCAATCTGAGATTCATATAACAGTTTTTCAATTCCAACATGAATGATATATATTATGAACATAAAACAAATCAGAAGACTAATAAATTCACATATAATCCTGTAAAAGACAAAATATTGAAAAGCACCTGTGAATAGTCTTCTTGTATTTCTCTTCATTGAGAAATTGAAGGATGAGAAACACAATTTCCTTTCGAAGGGAAGGCATGACTGTAAACCTTGTAAACAAGATCAAACATATATACTCAATAAGATCTAGATAAACCTCAACTAGACTTCCAATATATAACACTAAATTTTGTCATGAGAAATCATGTTATTTTAAAAAATATCAACTTAACTATATTCTTGAAAAAAAACATAATTATTTTCATTTTCCAAATTCTCTTATGTAGCTATTATGTTTTCTTATATTTCATAATGTTATCATAAACACGGAACCAAAATAAAATCAAGTAACTAAAACATAGTCAAAACTCTTTTTGTCAACTCTTATTCAATAAACCTTCTTTAAGAAATTACCAAAAATGTTAGTCAAAAATGGGACTTTTTACCATTAACATTATATGGTAGAGAGTTAAAGAGTGCGCTAATTAAATAGTAAAATTTAAGAAAAAAATAGTAAAAGAAACTCAGGAAAAGGAAAAATAACATTACAAAAAACATAGCAAGAATAACGTAAAAAAGTACACGTTGATAATTATTGGGTTCCTAGATTGAAGAATTGGAGAGTACAAATTAGAGAATTTTATAAATGAATTGACATTGGGTACTACTGAATTACTAATTGGGCAAAAGTATTTTAATTGTAAGTTGAAAATAAACAGATATAATAGGCATTCTGAATTGAAGAGGATTTGCAATAAAATGCTTAAACTAGTCAATGGAACAATCCAATAAAGAAGATATGATAAACATTTTTGTTTATAATGGCTCTATGTTGTAGACATATAAGACCATTGGCTTATAAGTCTGCTAGATTTTGGTTCAACAATTTTAATAGAAAATTATAGTTTTTTTAAATCTGAAAGGACAATTCCATACCTTTAAGGGCAATACAATTAAGCAATACTCCTCAATCCAGCAATTTCAAGGATCGGCGCTAATGGTGGAAGGATTGGCGATGCGAGATGCTTTGCGTTAAGCGATAACCTTGGCTATACAAATCTTTGGATGAACTTGGATCCCAGCAGCTAGTCAAGGAAATCAATTCTTCTTCTCCAGCGAAAGAGACATACAAAATTGTATCCGGTACCACTTTGTTCTATGAAATTTCTTTTAATTTTCTACTGAGAGAAACCAATGTGGTTTCTTACTCTCTTCTGAAAAAGCCCTTTGAGAAGAAACTTTGTTTGAGAATTAATTTTATTTGAGTTAAAGTTTTTCCAAAAAAAAAACAATTTGAAATAGCAAAAAGTGAATTAATTATTTTTTATTTTAATTTGATCACTAAAAATAGTATCCAAATATAAGAAAATTTAAAGGTAATTAAATTGGATTTTCATTTAAATATCTTTGGAATCATCCTATATAATGGGATAGTTCTCACTCTATTTAGGATGTCCACATCATCACTTTAATTATCCAATGAGAAAAAAATATATTATCAAATAATTATTTTAAATGAACAATGTCCGTGTAAGCATTTAAAGCCAATTAAAATAATGCAAAAACAACACTCGAACCCATGGCCTCTTGTAAGAATTTTACCTTCGTTATCAATTACGCTATAGCAGTTATTGTTACTATATCTACACGCATATAATATATATATATATATATAGGGAAGTTTACTTTAACCGTACACAATTTAGGTGAAATGATCGAAAAGAGTCAAATCTTTTTCTTATTACTTAAATGTTTTCAGTACCCAAACTGCCCTTATATGCATTTGATAACAAAAATGTTATTACACAAATGTCATTACTATTTATTTTCACATCAGATTAAAAACATGCGTCCCGCCTACGTGGCACAAAAATTGCCTACGTGTATTATGAAAGTTTGTCGCAGATTTATCTAGCCTTATTTAAGTAAACGGTTGACTTATTAACTTGTTAGCTGATTTGGATGCATTAATCAGCCTGAAGTCATAGCAGACTTATTAAACAATAGCTGATGTGTGAGAGATCGGCTGATTTTTATGTACACGATACGGCTGACTTATAAGAACTTTGACTGATTTATGAGATAATTGCTGATTTAAATCTATAAGACATGGCAGAGTTTTTTTCTGACGACCGAGTTATTAAATGTTGGCTGACTTATTGCTTTGACATGGCTGACTTATATTTGGCTGGCTGATTAATCGATAAATCCAACTGACTTATTTGGCTGATTTATTTTAAAGCGGCGGACTTATGTTAGCTCGTTGTGGCTGACTTACTGCAAATCTGCCATCAAAAGGCCGATTAACTAAAAAGTCGGGTTAATTACGGCTGAATAAGTAGCAATAAAGTAATCACTGTAATAGAATGCTTTTGACGACATACTTACTCGATGTAGCGGCCGACTTAATTCTCTTACCTGATTTATGTGTGTTTACTGGCTGATTTTATAAACTTTATAATTACTTATATAGTCTTTCCCCTGATTTTTGTTTGATGGCTGATTTTTAGTGCCTGATTTATAAGTTCTTTTGGTGGCATATTTTCCATGTCAGCTTCCAAATAAGCTCCAGAATTAGGTTTAGTCTAAGCCATCGTCTTTAACATTGTTCTTCTTCTTTATAGTTGTTGTTCATCTATCTTCTTCATCATTCATCTCTCTTCTTCTTCATCTATCTCTCTTCTACATCGTTCATCTACCTTCTTTGGAGTGATGAACCCTGTTATTATTGTTTGTGGAAAATGGGTACTGAAAAATAGATATATTTTCAACGCCGCTAGGGTGTAGAGTTCTAGATGTCACTGAACAGACAACCTTCGTCGATCTTGTGCAGATGATAATGGAGGATTATGTGTTAGATGAGCAAAGCTGTAAGATTCAGCTGAGCTGCATGTTCCCAAGCAAGACTTTGAAAAATGGCGCTCGATACTCCTCCGGTTTATATATGTAATTGTCATCAATTGCAAGGTTTTCTAAGCTTAAGAAAAAGCGATCAGCTACATCTTTGTGTAGAGGTTACAGATAAAGAGGACAGCGAGTTATTCAAAAGGATAAATCAAAAGAGAAGATGAAACGACCATTCAGTCATGTCTTAGAAGAGGACTTAAGTAAAGAAGAATACAGAGGGAGATCTGTAGATGAAGGTACTGACAATGCGTGTAAACGACCAAAATCTGAGGAGATTCGCGATTACGAAGATATGGAAAGCAATGATGGAAAGTACAAAAAGGAAATTGAAGATGAAGAGGGTCATGAATTTGACAGAAAATTGATATTTTTGACGACCTGGATGGTGCATCATCTGATGATGATAACTTCAGCTTAATTAGGAACCTAAACAAGAAGATGAAGATTCACCAAGTTTGCCTCTGAAGAAATCGAAGATGAAGAGTGTGAGAAAATTGATATTTTTGACAACCCGGATGGTGCATCATCTGATGATGATCACTTCAGATTAATTGGGAAGCCTAAACAAGAAGATGAAAATTCACCAACTTTGCCTCCGAAGAAAAGACCACAAAATATTGTGAAGAAGGTATCAAAAGAACTGATCCGGTTATTAAGTTTACTACAAGAAAACAGCCGGAATCAGATGGAAAATTCCGTCAGAAATCCGTCGGAAACCGGGAATTCCGTCGGAAATCCGTCGGTTTTTTCCATCTGAACTATGTCGTCGGAATTTTGAAATCTGTCGGAAATCCGTCTGAATTTCTGACGGATTTCTGACGGAATCTAGTTTCTGGAAATCCATCGCTAATCCGTCGGAATATATTACGTCGGGTGTTCATCGGAAATCCGTCGGAAATATTCCGACGGATTCCCGATGGAATTCCAGTGTTTTTAACCGATGGTGACCGACAGATTACCGACGGAGATAAACCGACAGAATTCCGACGGATCTGCACACCGACGGATTTCCGACAGAATTCTGATGTTTCTGAACCGAAAGAGACCGACAGATTCCCGACGTAGTACCGACGGATACAAACCGATGAATTTCCGACGGATCTAAAACCCAGGTTTCCGACGGACTCATGAAATTTTTTTTTTAATATAATAATTTGAAAAATAAATTAATTTCAAGAAAATTAAATTTTTAAAAAAGAAATGACAAATAAAATTTAATAGTATTGAAAATTAAAACAGAATATTATTGTAATTTTTTAATTATTCAAAAAGAAAAAAAAACATAAAATTGTTTACAATTGAAAATGAAACTAAACGCCCGGTGGACGTGGTGGATATTGCGAAAAGAATTCGTTCATCCGTTGGATCATTGCTTGTTGATCAGCTTCATATTTTGCTTGTTGCGCTTCTCCGGCCTCTTTAAGGCGTTGCATATCCGCCTTCAGGTCTTCCATTTCTTTGTCTTTTTCTGCGAGCCTCGCTGTAAGATCGGTGCTAGGATCCCCGTAAAAGCGTGAAGTAGCCGAGTAAGATGCTGAATCGTCGGGAAGACCAAAGACCCGACCTTTGGTATTCGGAGTACACTGCAGAAATGAAAAGTTGAATAAATATTTGAAAGTTAAAATTTTAAAATTTAAAATTTATTTACCGCTTAGACGAATTCGTTGATCTTCTCGATCGGGACTTCGGTGAGAGGCGGGGTTCCTTCAATGATTGGTTGACTAAGAAGATAGTCAGCACCCATCGTCCTGACATTGCCAACGATCTCCCGAGCTACACCATCTTGGATTTCATTGGTGGTCTTGTTGGTGTGAGCAACTTCGATCAGTTTGAGGGCAGAAGGTTGGACACCATCTTGCCGAAACTACAAAATTAACAAATATAGTAAATATTTTGAATATAAAATTAAAAAAACAACATAGTGATTAAACCAAAAACTTACAAGTTGTTTCGCCTTTGTGACCAAACTGGTTGCTCCTAGATTGTGCGTCGCCTTACCCTTTCCTTTGCGATCGCTGTTCCGGCATGCAGAGTGGGTTGTGGAGCTAGCCTATGTAGCGTCTTCACTCCAGTACGCTATCAACCCGTTCCATAGGGCCGGGTTCATAACCAACTCCCTTGGAACAAGATTCCTCAACCACAACGCCTTCCAGTCGTTCATCTTCCGTGAATACATGATTGCCGCTTTTTTGTGGAAGTCCTTTCTAACCAAAGCGGTAATGTGACTATCCCAAGTAAATTCTTGCTGAAAAAATGGAAATTAAATTAAAATAAACTAATAAACTAATTAAATTCAAAGTAAACAATAAAGAAAATGAAAAATTTACCGCAAATTGCCGAAACCACATTTCTTGCTCTTCTAAGGGCATTACGGCGTACGTCGGATATGGATGCTGAAGCAATCCATTAAGCATCCGGTTGATAGATTTGGAAATCCCATTTTCCGAATCTTTAAACCTTCAAAACAAATTGTTTTGTAGACTTAAAATAGTTTATTAAAAAATATTAAATAAAATTTAATATTTTAAAATTGGAAAATGAGACTTATCATGTGTCTGTCCCAACACAATCCGGATGAAGACGAGTGAATCGCTCTCGTCCAGGTACGCTCTCATCCAGGTAAAGCAACGAAGTCCTCGACGCTCATTGCAGACGGTGCAGTAGGGGGTGGTGTCGATGCAGCAGGGGATGGTACAGGTGATGCGGTCTCCGAAATATGGGTAGACGCCGTAGACTGAATCCTCGGCGTAACTCCCCTACCCCTACCGGAACCTCGACGTACTCGGTTCCCAGCACCCTCATAATATAATCCGTAATCCCTAATAAATGTTTTAAAAAATGATTATAAATTTATACAAAATGTGAATAAATTTGTAAAAAAGATTATAAATTTATTATAAATTTTTTAAAAATTCTCCAATATAAATTAATAATGTAAAGTAAATTTAAATAAATAATAATTATAAATTATAAATAAAAAACTTATAATTAATTATAAATTTTTAAAAATGATTATAAATTAATTAAAAACAATTTAATTTTTTCTAACCAAATTTATAATTTATTCTAATCTAAAAAAAATTCTCCAAAATAACATACCACATTCTCCAAAAATTATTCTACTAAATTCTCCAACATAACAAATTCTAGTTGTTCTAAATAATTCAATAACAAAACAAAATTTCCCAAAATTTAAAAATTAAATCTAACCAAACAAATCTTAGAACTAAAACTAGAAAACATAAATCTAACATCCAATAACATAAATCTAACATCCTAAAACCTAAATCTTACATCCAACAACCTAAATCTAACATCAATCTTACAACCTTAGAAATCTCTAATTTTTATAGTTTTGGAAACTTACAAATTGGATGGAATTGATGGAGGATTGTTAGACATGTTGATGCTTGATGATTGATGTCGAAATCGGAGCTTCAATCGGACGGAAATCAGAAGTCGAAATCGGAAGTTTTGAGTTTTTTTTTCGTTTGCGGTTCAGATCCGCGAGGAAGAAGATGAGTCTATTTATCAAATAATTCCGATGGATTTCCGACGGAATATCCGTCGGAATCTTTTAATATTAAATGACACGCGGTCTCGGGAATTTCCGACGGATTTCCGATGGATACGCGAAAATTAATTTTACCGGGAAATGAAAATTTCATTTGCCGCGTTAAATTTCGCGTGTCCGTTGGAAATCCATCGGAAATTTCCCACGGATACGCGAAAATTAACGCGTGGACGAGTGTAATGGATCAATACAAACGGAGCATAAACGACCACGAAACCACGAATCCGTTTGATAAAATATAAACAAATACAATGTTACAAATGAAATATACAAAATCCAAAGAAATTTAGTTGTTATGGTTATAAATCATCGTTATAAGATATGTATCATGTAGTAACATGTAGACATGATAGTAGGAATTTTTTTAATTTTGATATATATGATATGTTACAAGGTATATGTTAGTATTTTATCATTGAAATGAGTAACAAACCCTACTACAAACATATTTCAAGAGAAACGGATTGTAAACGACCACGAAACCACAAACCCGTTGGAAATCCATCAGAATTTTCTGACGGATTTCCGACGGATTCGTGGTTACACGTGTCTCGGTTTAAGGATTGACTGACATTTGCTGCGGAAGAAAACATCCATTGGAAATCCGTCGAAAATTTCCGACGGATTTCCGACGGATAACAAAGGAAAATACATTTTTCTTCCACAGCCAAAATTCGTCGGATTATGTGTAATTTGGTTTAGATGTTTCTTGTATAGTATTTTTTATTGTTTTTTGGTTTTGTGGTTTTAAACCTTATATTTATTTATGGTTTTGTGGTTTTAAAATATAAAATGTAATATTTAAAACATGAAATAAAAATACAAAATATAAATAAAAACAAATGTTGATCATGTACTAATCTGAATCAGATAATGATCCTTCTGAAGGAATATCGTCTTCAGCCTCATCAAATTCTCCAAGTTCTTCCTCAGATTCTGAATGAACTCTATCATCACCAATTTCCGTCAAATCAACCACAAGGAATGTATCAAAAGAATGCTCAACATGATCCATTGGAACACTTCTAGTTGGTTGTAAAGCATCGTGCTCAGAAACTCCATAAATTTTTCCTCTTGGATTAATTGGAGTCACTGTAATCCAAGGATCTGAACGTCGTGTTACCCTAGGGTAACGAATATAGCATACCTAAAAAAAACAAATGTAAGTTATGAAGTCAAATAAAACATTAATAGAATCCAAAAACTTTAATAATATACAATATTTATTAAAATATCTGAACCTGGTCTGCCTGTGATGCTAGGGTGAATGGGTCATACGTACGAAGTCTTCTTCTAGAATTTACTGACGTGACGCCAAATTGGTTCACCTTAACCCCACGCCCAACTTCTGGATCATACCATTCACACATAAATACAATGCACCTCATGTCCAACATCCTTGGGTAGCGAACTAGCAATATTTCTTTGAGAATCCCGTAGTAGACAACATCATCAGATTGAGCCGAAATCCCATAATCTACAGTTGGTCTTGACCTTCCTTCATCGTGAATCCTAAACGCAAATCCCCTACTGCAATACCTAGGATATGAGGTCGCAATGTAGATTGGGCCAGTAACTAACTCTACTAACCATGTTGGGAAAACTGATCCACTTCTAATTCCTTCATTAACCTAAGAAAATAATTTCCACAAAATTAATATAAAACACTAACATAATAATTGAAGGCATTTATATATTAATATTATAGCCTACTTACGTATAATTGTAGCCAAGTAATATAATCGTTCTCCTTATGCAATTCAAGTTCTTCTTCAGTCTTTTCCGGAAAATGGCTACGTATTATTGCCATGTAAAGCCTGAAATCAAACAACATTATATAACCTTTGAAAGCAATTACTTATGGATAAACTAATTTAGTATTTAAATAGATTTAGTTTTTTACCTTTCGTACTCCGCCATCTCCTCACAATTTGTTACGATATACTTATGCAAGTGAGTCCACTCCTGTTGTGAAAATTTGCGTTTCTTCCCTTTTCCACTTAATCGACCAACTTGCGAAAACAACTCAGGGACCACCAATGGATACATGGCTTTCTCACCTCTATCATCATGGCGAGCAGGACGTTTACTCTTCGTACGAACTTCCGATGGAAAGTAATATTCCGCAAAATGTGAGGTTTCTTCGTTGATGCTCTGTGCGACAATTGACCCCTCAACTCGACTTAAATTTTTAACCTTCTTCTTAAGATGGAACATGTACCGCTCAAAAGGATACATCCAACGGAATTGAACAAGACCATCAAGTGCGGCTTCATTGGGGAAGGTGGATCGGAAGATGTTCCATAACATCAAAAAAGGACGGCGGAAATATCTTCTCAAGATTGCAAAGGATCAAGGGTATATTGTCCTCTAAATTGCGAATCCCCTCAAGTGTAAGTGTTCTTGTGCATAAATCCCGAAAGAAAGCACCAACTCCTGCAAATAAAAATACACAAATTTAAATATATATAAAATAAAAATATCAGTAATTTTTAAAATACACATGAAAATAATTTATACCTGCAATTGCTTCGTACACATCTTTATGAAGGAGCTCCGCAAAAGCGAATGGAAGAAGTCGCTGCATCACAACATGACAATCATGACTCTTCATTCCGATAAACTTTCATTCTCCATAGTCGACGCAATTACGCAGATTAGATGCATATCCATCAGTGAATTTGACATCATCTTGAATCCAATCAAAAAATTCTTTTTTCTTTTGTGCATCCAACCAGTACGGAGCAAAAGGATATTTACCATTGGGAAGAATTTCAAGAAAATCACTCGGTCTAAACAAGAGAAGCCCAAGACCACTTTGCAACATCTCCTCAACACCATCTCGGGCAGTTTGGTGTGTGCTAATCCAGCCACATTGGTTGTGATCCAAGCCACCTAAACATTTATCAAGAGAGGTGATATGACTTACACTCTTTTTCCCTTCATTTGGTTTTGTCCCATTGGGTTTTCCAAATAAGTTTTTTAATGAGGTAAGCCATATCACTCAATCATCAGCCTCTTGATAAAGCTTAAGCCCACTCTATCTCTTATCCAAGTGAAGCAGCCCAAGTCCAATAAGAAGATTCAGCCGAAAATCTCAAGACTTGAAGAGTTATTTTCTTTGTCAAACTTTGGTTTTAATGCTTTGTAATTCTCGAGATTTCCCTTTACTCCTTGGCTGATTTAAACTCTTGTAATGCTTCATTTGTGAGTCATCAAACATCTTTTCATATTCTAAAATTCTCTGAAACTTGTTTGTTCATCCTTGCTTAAAGTGATCGGATCTTCATCCTCACACCAAGTAAGCCGAAAGTCTTAGGATCTTTCACACTCCTAGGAAGTTTCATTTCGATCCACCCCTTGTTCACCGCGTCTAGGGTCTTCATCCACGTCCAGAGCAAGCCTGAAAGTCCGAAGGTGCTCCATCCCCTTTGGAAGTTTCGCATCAATCCCCCAAGACTCATCGGATCCAATCATTGTTCTTCATCTTTCATCTCTTCCGCATCACTCACCTTGTCACCAATCCTCACAACCTCTTGGAGAGCATTCAGGGACTTTATCCTCACCTAGGATCATATCAAGTGGTATCAGAGCTGACTCCACGCCAGGTTGTATCTCTTCCGATCTGTTATACCTTTTCACATTCCGATCTGTTTTGTCTGCTGACTGTTTATAGTGACTCTACGACTGTGATAATACGCTTGCTCTTTGCCAAAGGTGTTGAAAACATTGCAGGTCTAAAAGAGGAGCCACCAGACTGAGAAGTTCTCTCGACCCATTTCTTTGTGAGGACTGGAATTGGAGTTGTCTTGAGACAGGAGTTGAACACCTTTCAAAGCTATCAAGACACGGAGCATGGAGCTTTGCCCAGAAGGAAACTCCAAGAATTATCGCCGACCATCTTCCCTTCCTATGTTTCAAACTGGTCCAATTTTCGATTTTCTTGTCACTAACCTCGCACCGGTGCTGCCGAGAGCACCCGTTGAAGCATTTCCTTATGATATTGGAAACAAGATATGTAAGGAAATTGTTGTGCCTAATGCAACAATTCAAAGGTATGCATTTCTTTTTGTTCCTAAATCTAAGTTGCTAGAATATGAACACATCAAAGAGATTTATATGTCAACTGTTGATTTTAAAGATGTGATTCATTATTGTGAGAAATTTGAGCATACAAAGAATTGTAGGCATGGTGGATTTCTGTTTGATAAAACGTATGAACCTAGTATAAATCTTGTGCTGGTAGATAGACTCTCTAGGATAACACACTGCACTTCATATCCTAACACTAGAGAGGCTTTTTTCTGTTTCGAGACCATTCACTGAAAGTTTCGACATTCTGGTCCATAACAAATTACTTATTGAATCAAAGGATGATACCCTTTGCACCTATGATCTCTTGTTTGAGTTTTTGTTGAAAGTGCACAGGATAAACAAGCTGAAGAAATGAAAGCTCATACACCAGAGACATGGTTAATTTACTTGTGGCTAATGCGGTTTACTGTCCAAGTTGATTATGACCCGTTGAAACAATGGAGAAAGGAACAGCGAGCAAACATTGAGGTGAATTCTTTTGGCATTCGAAAAGGTAATGAAATTATTGTGTATGATGCAATAATTCCAAGGTACGTGTTTCTTTTTGCTCATGAAGCTAGGTTTGAACCTAATAGAAATTGTGGAGGATTTTTGTTTGATAAAATGTGTGAACCTAATAGAAATTATGTGCTCATAGATATTGCTAAATTCTCTAATTTTGCTAGTGCTTCACCCAATGCTGAATTATTCTTTGGAGAAATTGTTTATTATGATAGCATTTTGAATTTTAATAAACACTTAGATGATCATATTGAACCTTTGAAATCTGTTTTAGATGATCTAAGTAATAAATTGTGTGCTAGTCGGAATAACTATATTCTTTGCACCTATGATCTCTTGTCTCGAGTCTTTATTGTGAGGATACAGGATATACAGGATGGAGAGCTAAATTTTCATGCACCTAGGACGTGGCTCTACCTTGTCACCAATCCTCACAACCTCTTGGAGTGCATTCAGGGACTTTATCCTCACCTAGGATCATATCAAGTGGTATCAGAGCTGACTCCACGCCAGGTTGTATCTCTTCCGATCTGTTATACCTTTTCACATTCCGATCTGTTTTGTCCGCTGACTGTTGGAATTTTCATAAATTCATCTTGTCTGATAAAATCGTGAGATCTGTTGAATCTGCTTCAAAAAAGAGTCTAGTATTTGTTAAAACTGATTCTAGAATTTTTGAACATGTTTTGTTAATTTTCCGAAGCTGATTTCGTCGAACAGTCACATATAGAGGTTATCAGAATTTGAACAGTTATTTTCGTGTAACTTGCTAGAATTGTTTAAAATCATTGGGTAATCCTAAAATCGTGAAATTTGTTGCATTGAAACCATGATTGAGTCTAGTATTTGTTTAAATTGTCTCTGGAATTGTTGAACGTAATTTGACATTTTATTCTGATTGATCAAGTCAAACTGTCGATTAGGGTTTCTTGCCAAGATAAGTTTTGTTTCTCTTGTTGTGTTGAGCATTTTTACTTGTTACTTGTTTGAATCTGAACAGGTACCATGGTGGGAACCAGCAATGGTGAAGAGGAATTGTCAAACTCCAACAAAGAACTCCTTGATTCCTTAAGAGCTATAATGGACGAAAGTATGGCAACCATGAGAGCTGAATTAGAAAAATCAAGAAGAGCACGGAAGGAACAAGAGCTTAAAACAAAGCCACCAGACAACACATTGAGAACAACTTGGAGCAGCCCACATAAAATCTCTCTTACTCCAAAATCCAAATATGTGCTTTGTTCTGAATATCATTCGGCTAAAGAACTCTTTAAATTTTCAGGAAAAAGAAGCTACCTAGAGTGGGAAACAAATATGGAAGATTGGTTTTACTATAACCACATCCCAAGAGAAAAGAGGATAGCTCATGCAATTCGCCAACTCACAGGAGAAGCTTATCAATGGTGGATACGAAAGAGTAATGATCGCTGGAATTACAAGGAGCCCCCTATCACCTCGTGGAGAGATCTTAAGGAACTAATGAGGAATAAGTATGCACCAAGTGGTTTAGTTCCAAAAGAAGCTTACAGTCCTCAGCCAAAGGAAGTATCCAAGAATGTTCTAAATGAGAAAATGAAGGCTAATGTAACCTCTCAACCAAAGAAGGTCAGCGGAACAAGTCGTGGTTCACAAGCAAAGCCTAAATCCATCAATTGAAACAAGCAATGAACATCCAAAGAAATGTAAGTCTTCTGATCTTTCAAAATCCAAGGAAGTTACTTGTTATAACTCTCGTAAGAAAGAACATTTTTTCAACACTTGCCCGGAAAAACTAGAGCCGAATATCTCTTCATTAGGATCAAAACTGAGTTCACCAAATTCAAATGGTGGGGTAGTTAATCAAAGTTTAAAAACTTCCAGTTCTTGTATGATGCACTTGGTCTTGTCAAAGGATGATGATTCAGGTCATACTCTGGAGCATAAGGATGACAAAGCTGAAGGAAACATAAAAGAGAAGAATCCATATTCAGTGTCAACCACTTCAAAAAGCTTGCCAAGATAACAAGACTGAGCAAAATGACTATGAAAACTGTTTGGTGACTAGACCATATCCAATACCCGGCTGGCTGTGTTTCAAATTTCACCATCTTCAAAGCTGAAAAGTTACCAAACATCTTACATGGTACTAAGGTAAGTTTAGCTAGCGAGTCTGTTCGAAATCTTTGGAATAATTCAACATTCACTCGTAGCATCAAACAACCCTTTTGAATATTAAAATTTCAAGTATAATGCACTTGATTTTTTCCTTTAAGTGCCAAGGAAGATGCAGGTACCTTAGATGTGCGCGAAGACCTAAAAGAAAACACCTCGACATGGAGCTTAACAACGGAGCAAACGGAGAAAGTAACAAAGTGCAATGACATGCCATCAAACTCAGAGCTCTTGACGTGTTTTCCTGCCAATAAACAAAGAGAGGATGTCACCAATCTCATAGTGATCAAAGAGAAACCACCCGATGCTCAGTCACCAATTCAAACCCGAGGTAACTACCTAGACTCGCAAAAAAGAATGAGAGCTAACCTTCTTTCTCTTGGTGCAGATTGTACAATTTTGAGGTCACAACTTTGTCAAAGAATAGGGTATGATACATCCATCCCAACCACACCATCCCATGAGCAAACCAATCTAGCTGTCGCATGTGTCAAACTGGATCCAAAATCACTTCCATTTGCCGTGACAATTACATGCACCGAATACAGCAAGGACCTTCTTCAGGTAAGTAACTCTTTAACTCAATTTGATTTTCATGATTCCAAGGTTGTGAGTAAGAGTTTATCATCTCCAGAAACTATTAAGAAAAAGTTAGGTGTATTCAAAGAATATTCGGAAACAAACTCTTGTCTTAGGACGCAAATAAAAGAGGAGCATGATAAAAGAAAATTTCGGGGTCCGAAATGAAACTTGTGTACTTGTTTATAGTGACTCTCGACTTTGATAATATGCTTGCTCTTTGCCAAAGGTGTTGAAAACATTGCAGGTCTAAAAGAGGAGCCACCAGACTTAGAAGTTCTCTCGACCCATTTCTTTGTGAGGACTGGAATTGGAGTTGTCTTGAGACAGGAGTTGAACACCTTTCAAAGCTATCAAGACACGGAGCATGGAGCTTTGCCCAGAAGGAAACTCCAAGAATTATCGCCGACCATCTTCCGTTCCTATGTTCCAAACTGGTCCAATTTTCGATTTTCTTGTCACTAACCTCGCTTCGGTGCTGCGAGAGCACCCGTTGAAGCATTTCCTTATGATATTGGAAACAAGATATGTAAGGAAATTGTTGTGCCTAATGCAACAATTCAAAGGTATGCATTTCTTTTTGTTCCTAAATCTAAGTTGCTAGAATATGAACACATCAAAGAGATTTATATGTCAACTGTTGATTTTAAAGATGTGATTCATTATTGTGAGAAATTTGAGCATACAAAGAATTGTAGGCATGGTGGATTTCTGTTTGATAAAACGTATGAACCTAGTATAAATCTTGTGCTGGTAGATAGACTCTCTAGGATAACACACTGCACTTCATATCCTAACACTAGAGAGGCTTTTTCTGTTTCGAGACCATTCACTGAAAGTTTCGACATTCTGGTCCATAACAAATTACTTATTGAATCAAAGGATGATACCCTTTGCACCTATGATCTCTTGTTTCGAGTTTTTGTTGAAAGTGCACAGGATAAACAAGCTGAAGAAATGAAAGCTCATACACCAGAGACATGGTTAATTTACTTGTGGCTAATGCGGTTTACTGTCCAAGTTGATTATGACCCGTTGAAACAATGGAGAAATGAACAGCGAGCAAACATTGAGGTGAATTCTTTTGGCATTCGAAAAGGTAATGAAATTATTGTGTATGATGCAATAATTCCAAGGTACGTGTTTCTTTTTGCTCATGAAGTTAGGTTTGAACCTAATAGAAATTGTGGAGGATTTTTGTTTGATAAAATGTGTGAACCTAATAGAAATTATGTGCTCATAGATATTGCTAAATTCTCTAATTTTGCTAGTGCTTCACCCAATGCTGAATTATTCTTTGGAGAAATTGTTTATTATGATAGCATTTTGAATTTTAATAAACACTTAGATGATCATATTGAACCATTGAAATCTGTTTTAGATGATCTAAGTAATAAATTGTGTGCTAGTCGGAATGACTATATTCTTTGCACCTATGATCTCTTGTCTCGAGTCTTTGTTGTGAGGATACAGGATATACAGGATGGAGAGCTAAATTTTCATGCACCTAGGACGTGGCTCTACCATGTTTGGCTTAAGAAAACTGTTGTTCAAATTGTTCTTAAACCAAAGGAGCGTTTGCTAGACATAGAGCATCAAAAGCCAGCAAACGAAGAGGAGAATATTAAGAACTTTGAGATTGGTTACCAGTTTTGGATTCGTATGAAGGAGAAACGTTTTGCAGCCCAAGAGGAGTTCAAACTAATGCAAGAAGGATATTGTTCACTTCGAGTCATAGAACAGATCCATTCCTACAAAATCTGCTTGCAAGGTGAGTATATTCCGACTTACTTCAAATATTCTAATTTAATCTTTTTCCTTGCAGATTGTTCGGATTTGAGGTCAAATCCTGTCAAGTGGGAGAGGATGATATGATTATGGCTAGCAAGGAGGAGGAACCTCTGCAGCATGGAGACGACAAAGAGGAGCAAAGGCAGCAGCTTGAACCGGAGCTACAAGGAGCTAAAGATTTATGCATTTCTCCGGGTCCTATCACTAGGTCTAAACAAGAGAAGCCCAAGTCCACTTTGCAACATCTCCTCAACACCATCTCGGGCAGTTTGGTGTGTGCTAATCCAGCCACATTGGTTGTGATCCAAGCCACCTAAACATTTATCAAGAGAGGTGATATGACTTACACTCTTTTTCCCTTCATTTGGTTTTGTCCCATTGGGTTTTCCAAATAAGGTTTTTAATGAGGTAAGCCATATCACTCACTCATCAGCCTCTTGATAAAGCTTAAGCCCACCTCTATCTCTTATCCAAGTGAAGCAGCCCAAGTCCAATAAGAAGATTCAGCCGAAAATCTCAAGACTTGAAGAATTATTTTCTTTGTCAAACATTGGTTTTAATGCTTTGTAATTCTCGAGATTTCCCTTTACTCCTTGGCTGATTTAAACTCTTGTAATGCTTCATTTCTGAGACATCAAACATCTTTTCATATTCTAAAATTCTCTGAAACTTGTTTGTTCATCCTTGCTTAAAGTGATCGGATCTTCATCCTCACACCAAGTAAGCCGAAAGTCTTAGGATCTTTCACACTCCTAGGAAGTTTCATTTCGATCCACCCCTTGTTCACCGCGTCTAGGGTCTTCACCCACGTCCAGAGCAAGCCTGAAAGTCCGAAGGTGCTCCATCCCCTTTGGAAGTTTCGCATCAATCCCCCAAGACTCATCGGATCCAATCATTGTTCTTCATCTTTCATCTCTTCCGCATCACTCACCTTGTCACCAATCCTCACAACCTCTTGGAGAGCATTCAGGGACTTTATTCTCACCTAGGATCATATCAAGTGGTATCAGAGCTGACTCCACGCCAGGTTGTATCTCTTCCGATCTGTTATACCTTTTCACATTCCGATCTGTTTTGTCTGCTGACTGTTGGAATTTTCATAAATTCATCTTGTCTGATAAAATCGTGAGATCTGTTGAATCTGCTTCAAAAAAGAGTCTAGTATTTGTTAAAATTGATTCTAGAATTTTTGAACATGTTTTGTTAATTTTCCAAAGCTGATTTCGTCGAACAGTCACATTTAGAGGTTATCAGAATTTGAACAGTTATTTTCGTGTAACTTGCTAGAATTGTTTAAAATCATTGGTTAATCCTAAAATCGTGAAATTTGTTGCATTGAAACCATGATTGAGCTAGTATTTGTTAAAATTGTCTCTGGAATTTTTGAACGTAATTTGACATTTTATTCTGATTGATCAAGTCAAACTGTCGATTAGGGTTTCTTGCCAAGATAAGTTTTGTTTCTCTTGTTGTGTTGAGCATTTTTACTTGTTACTTGTTTGAATCTGAACAGGTACCATGGTGAGAACCAGCAATGGTGAAGAGGAATTGTCAAACTCCAACAAAGAACTCCTTGATTCCTTAAGAGCTATAATGGACGAAAGTATGGCAACCATGAGAGCTGAATTAGAAAAATCAAGAAGAGCACGGAAGGAACAAGAGCTTAAACCAAAGCCACCAGACAACACATTGAGAACAACTTGGAGCAGCCCACATAAAATCTCTCTTACTCCAAAATCCAAATATGTGCTTTGTTCTGAATATCATTCGGCTAATGAACTCTTTAAATTTTCAGGAAAAAAGAAGCTACCTAGAGTGGGAAACAAATATGGAAGATTGGTTTTACTATAACCACATCCCAAGAGAAAAGAGGATAGCTCATGCAATTCGCCAACTCACAGGAGAAGCTTATCAATGGTGGATACGAAAGAGTAATGATCGCTGGAATTACAAGGAGCCCCCTATCACCTCGTGGAGAGATCTTAAGGAACTAATGAGGAATAAGTATGCACCAAGTGGTTTAGTTCCAAAAGAAGCTTACAGTCCTCAGCCAAAGGAAGTATCCAAGAATGTTCTAAATGAGAAAATGAAGGCTAATGTAACCTCTCAACCAAAGAAGGTCGCGGAACAAGTCGTGGTTCACAAGCAAAGCCTAAATCCATCAATTGAAACAAGCAATGAACATCCAAAGAAATGTAAGTCTTCTGATCTTTCAAAATCCAAGGAAGTTACTTGTTATAACTCTCGTAAGAAAGAACATTTTTTCAACACTTGCCCGGAAAAACTAGAGCCGAATATCTCTTCATTAGGATCAAAACTGAGTTCACCAAATTCAAATGGTGGGGTAGTTAATCAAAGTTTAAAAACTTCCAGTTCTTGTATGATGCACTTGGTCTTGTCAAAGGATGATGATTCAGGTCATACTCTGGAGCATAAGGATGACAAAGCTGAAGGAAACATAAAAGAGAAGAATCCATATTCAGTGTCAACCACTTCAAAAGCTTGCCAAGATAACAAGACTGAGCAAAATGACTATGAAAACTGTTTGGTGACTAGACCATATCCAACACCGGCTGGCTGTGTTTCAAATTTCACCATCTTCAAAGCTGAAAAGTTACCAAACATCTTACATGGTACTAAGGTAAGTTTAGCTAGCGAGTCTGTTCGATACTGGAATAATTCAACATTCACTCGTAGCATCAAACAACCCTTTTTGAATATTAAAATTTCAAGTATAATGCACTTGATTTTTCCTTTAAGTGCCAAGGAAGATGCAGGTACCTTAGATGCTTGAAGACCTAAAAAGAAAACACCTCGACATGGAGCTTAACAACGGAGCAAACGGAGAAAGTAACAAAGTGCAATGACATGCCATCAAACTCAGAGCTCTTGACGTGTTTTCCTGCCAATAAACAAAGAGAGGATGTCACCAAGCTCATAGTGATCAAAGAGAAACCACCCGATGCTCAGTCACCAATTCAAACCCGAGGTAACTACCTAGACTCGCAAAAAAGAATGAGAGCTAACCTTCTTTCTCTTGGTGCAGATTGTACAATTTTGAGGTCACAACTTTGTCAAAGAATAGGGTATGATACATCCAACCCAACCCCCCCATCCCATGAGCAAACCAATCTAGCTGTCGCATGTGTCAAACTGGATCCAAAATCACTTCCATTTGCCGTGACAATTACATGCACCGAATACAGCAAGGACCTTCTTCAGGTAAGTAACTCTTTAACTCAATTTGATTTTCATGATTCCAAGGTTGTGAGTAAGAGTTTATCATCTCCAGAAACTATTAAGAAAAAGTTAGGTGTATTCAAAGAATATTCGGAAACAAACTCTTGTCTTAGGACGCAAATAAAAGAGGAGCATGATAAAGAAAATTTCGGGGTCCGAAATGAAACTTGTGTACTTGTTTATAGTGACTCTACGACTTTGATAATATGCTTGCTCTTTGCCAAAGGTGTTGAAAACATTGCAGGTCTAAAAGAGGAGCCACCAGACTTAGAAGTTCTCTCGACCCATTTCTTTGTGAGGACTGGAATTGGAGTTGTCTTGAGACAGGAGTTGAACACCTTTCAAAGCTATCAAGACACGGAGCATGGAGCTTTGCCCAGAAGGAAACTCCAAGAATTATCGCCGACCATCTTCCGTTCCTATGTTCCAAACTGGTCCAATTTTCGATTTTCTTGTCACTAACCTCGCACCGGTGCTGCCGAGAGCACCCGTTGAAGCATTTCCTTATGATATTGGAAACAAGATATGTAAGGAAATTGTTGTGCCTAATGCAACAATTCAAAGGTATGCATTTCTTTTTGTTCCTAAATCTAAGTTGCTAGAATATGAACACATCAAAGAGATTTATATGTCAACTGTTGATTTTAAAGATGTGATTCATTATTGTGAGAAATTTGAGCATACAAAGAATTGTAGGCATGGTGGATTTCTGTTTGATAAAACGTATGAACCTAGTATAAATCTTGTGCTGGTAGATAGACTCTCTAGGATAACACACTGCACTTCATATCCTAACACTAGAGAGGCTTTTTCTGTTTCGAGACCATTCACTGAAAGTTTCGACATTCTGGTCCATAACAAATTACTTATTGAATCAAAGGATGATACCCTTTGCACCTATGATCTCTTGTTTCGAGTTTTTGTTGAAAGTGCACAGGATAAACAAGCTGAAGAAATGAAAGCTCATACACCAGAGACATGGTTAATTTACTTGTGGCTAATGCGGTTTACTGTCCAAGTTGATTATGACCCGTTGAAACAATGGAGAAATGAACAGCGAGCAAACATTGAGGTGAATTCTTTTGGCATTCGAAAAGGTAATGAAATTATTGTGTATGATGCAATAATTCCAAGGTACGTGTTTCTTTTTGCTCATGAAGTTAGGTTTGAACCTAATAGAAATTGTGGAGGATTTTTGTTTGATAAAATGTGTGAACCTAATAGAAATTATGTGCTCATAGATATTGCTAAATTCTCTAATTTTGCTAGTGCTTCACCCAATGCTGAATTATTCTTTGGAGAAATTGTTTATTATGATAGCATTTTGAATTTTAATAAACACTTAGATGATCATATTGAACCATTGAAATCTGTTTTAGATGATCTAAGTAATAAATTGTGTGCTAGTCGGAATGACTATATTCTTTGCACCTATGATCTCTTGTCTCGAGTCTTTGTTGTGAGGATACAGGATATACAGGATGGAGAGCTAAATTTTCATGCACCTAGGACGTGGCTCTACCATGTTTGGCTTAAGAAAACTGTTGTTCAAATTGTTCTTAAACCAAAGGAGCGTTTGCTAGACATAGAGCATCAAAAGCCAGCAAACGAAGAGGAGAATATTAAGAACTTTGAGATTGGTTACCAGTTTTGGATTCGTATGAAGGAGAAACGTTTTGCAGCCCAAGAGGAGTTCAAACTAATGCAAGAAGGATATTGTTCACTTCGAGTCATAGAACAGATCCATTCCTACAAAATCTGCTTGCAAGGTGAGTATATTCCGACTTACTTCAAATATTCTAATTTAATCTTTTTCCTTGCAGATTGTTCGGATTTGAGGTCAAATCCTGTCAAGTGGGAGAGGATGATATGATTATGGCTAGCAAGGAGGAGGAACCTCTGCAGCATGGAGACGACAAAGAGGAGCAAAGGCAGCAGCTTGAACCGGAGCTACAAGGAGCTAAAGATTTATGCATTTCTCGGGTCCTATCACTAGGTCTAAACAAGAGAAGCCCAAGTCCACTTTGCAACATCTCCTCAACACCATCTCGGGCAGTTTGGTGTGTGCTAATCCAGCCACATTGGTTGTGATCCAAGCCACCTAAACATTTATCAAGAGAGGTGATATGACTTACACTCTTTTTCCCTTCATTTGGTTTTGTCCCATTGGGTTTTCCAAATAAGGTTTTTAATGAGGTAAGCCATATCACTCACTCATCAGCCTCTTGATAAAGCTTAAGCCCACCTCTATCTCTTATCCAAGTGAAGCAGCCCAAGTCCAATAAGAAGATTCAGCCGAAAATCTCAAGACTTGAAGAATTATTTTCTTTGTCAAACATTGGTTTTAATGCTTTGTAATTCTCGAGATTTCCCTTTACTCCTTGGCTGATTTAAACTCTTGTAATGCTTCATTTCTGAGACATCAAACATCTTTTCATATTCTAAAATTCTCTGAAACTTGTTTGTTCATCCTTGCTTAAAGTGATCGGATCTTCATCCTCACACCAAGTAAGCCGAAAGTCTTAGGATCTTTCACACTCCTAGGAAGTTTCATTTCGATCCACCCCTTGTTCACCGCGTCTAGGGTCTTCACCCACGTCCAGAGCAAGCCTGAAAGTCCGAAGGTGCTCCATCCCCTTTGGAAGTTTCGCATCAATCCCCCAAGACTCATCGGATCCAATCATTGTTCTTCATCTTTCATCTCTTCCGCATCACTCACCTTGTCACCAATCCTCACAACCTCTTGGAGAGCATTCAGGGACTTTATTCTCACCTAGGATCATATCAAGTGGTATCAGAGCTGACTCCACGCCAGGTTGTATCTCTTCCGATCTGTTATACCTTTTCACATTCCGATCTGTTTTGTCTGCTGACTGTTGGAATTTTCATAAATTCATCTTGTCTGATAAAATCGTGAGATCTGTTGAATCTGCTTCAAAAAAGAGTCTAGTATTTGTTAAAATTGATTCTAGAATTTTTGAACATGTTTTGTTAATTTTCCAAAGCTGATTTCGTCGAACAGTCACATTTAGAGGTTATCAGAATTTGAACAGTTATTTTCGTGTAACTTGCTAGAATTGTTTAAAATCATTGGTTAATCCTAAAATCGTGAAATTTGTTGCATTGAAACCATGATTGAGCTAGTATTTGTTAAAATTGTCTCTGGAATTTTTGAACGTAATTTGACATTTTATTCTGATTGATCAAGTCAAACTGTCGATTAGGGTTTCTTGCCAAGATAAGTTTTGTTTCTCTTGTTGTGTTGAGCATTTTTACTTGTTACTTGTTTGAATCTGAACAGGTACCATGGTGAGAACCAGCAATGGTGAAGAGGAATTGTCAAACTCCAACAAAGAACTCCTTGATTCCTTAAGAGCTATAATGGGCCGACAAAGTATGGCAACCATGAGAGCTGAATTAGAAAAATCAAGAAGAGCACGGAAGGAACAAGAGCTTAAACCAAAGCCACCAGACAACACATTGAGAACAACTTGGAGCAGCCCACATAAAATCTCTCTTACTCCAAAATCCAAATATGTGCTTTGTTCTGAATATCATTCGGCTAATGAACTCTTTAAATTTTCAGGAAAAAGAAGCTACCTAGAGTGGGAAACAAATATGGAAGATTGGTTTTACTATAACCACATCCCAAGAGAAAAGAGGATAGCTCATGCAATTCGCCAACTCACAGGAGAAGCTTATCAATGGTGGATACGAAAGAGTAATGATCGCTGGAATTACAAGGAGCCCCCTATCACCTCGTGGAGAGATCTTAAGGAACTAATGAGGAATAAGTATGCACCAAGTGGTTTAGTTCCAAAAGAAGCTTACAGTCCTCAGCCAAAGGAAGTATCCAAGAATGTTCTAAATGAGAAAATGAAGGCTAATGTAACCTCTCAACCAAAGAAGGTCATGGAACAAGTCGTGGTTCACAAGCAAAGCCTAAATCCATCAATTGAAACAAGCAATGAACATCCAAAGAAATGTAAGTCTTCTGATCTTTCAAAATCCAAGGAAGTTACTTGTTATAACTCTCGTGAAGAAAGAACATTTTTTCAACACTTGCCCGGAAAAACTAGAGCCGAATATCTCTTCATTAGGATCAAAACTGAGTTCACCAAATTCAAATGGTGGGGTAGTTAATCAAAGTTTAAAAACTTCCAGTTCTTGTATGATGCACTTGGTCTTGTCAAAGGATGATGATTCAGGTCATACTCTGGAGCATAAGGATGACAAAGCTGAAGGAAACATAAAAGAGAAGAATCCATATTCAGTGTCAACCACTTCAAAAGCTTGCCAAGATAACAAGACTGAGCAAAATGACTATGAAAACTGTTTGGTGACTAGACCATATCCAACACCGGCTGGCTGTGTTTCAAATTTCACCATCTTCAAAGCTGAAAAGTTACCAAACATCTTACATGGTACTAAGGTAAGTTTAGCTAGCGAGTCTGTTCGATACTGGAATAATTCAACATTCACTCGTAGCATCAAACAACCCTTTTTGAATATTAAAATTTCAAGTATAATGCACTTGATTTTTCCTTTAAGTGCCAAGGAAGATGCAGGTACCTTAGATGTGCGCGAAGACCTAAAAGAAAACACCTCGACATGGAGCTTAACAACGGAGCAAACGGAGAAAGTAACAAAGTGCAATGACATGCCATCAA
Organism: Cardamine occulta; assembly: GCA_028015245.1. Classification (NCBI taxonomy): domain Eukaryota; kingdom Viridiplantae; phylum Streptophyta; class Magnoliopsida; order Brassicales; family Brassicaceae; genus Cardamine; species Cardamine occulta. Next base: position 14,670,313 of record CM051376.1, on the reverse strand, counting down.
ACTCAGAGCTCTTGACGTGTTTTCCTGCCAATAAACAAAGAGAGGATGTCACCAATCTCATAGTGATCAAAGAGAAACCACCCGATGCTCAGTCACCAATTCAAACCCGAGGTAACTACCTAGACTCGCAAAAAGGAATGAGAGCTAACCTTCTTTCTCTTGGTGCAGATTGTACAATTTTGAGGTCACAACTTTGTCAAAGAATAGGGTATGATACATCCATCCCAACCACACCATCCCATGAGCAAACCAATCTAGCTGTCGCATGTGTCAAACTGGATCCAAAATCACTTCCATTTGCCGTGACAATTACATGCACCGAATACAGCAAGGACCTTCTTCAGGTAAGTAACTTTTTAACTCAATTTGATTTTCATGATTCCAAGGTTGTGAGTAAGAGTTTATCATCTCCAGAAACTATTAAGAAAAAGTTAGGTGTATTCAAAGAATATTCGGAACCAAACTCTTGTCTTAGGACGCAAATAAAAGAGGAGCATGATAAAGAAAATTTCGGGGTCCGAAATGAAACTTGTGTACTTGTTTATAGTGACTCTGCGACTGTGATAATACGCTTGCTCTTTGCCAAAGGTGTTGAAAACATTGCAGGTCTAAAAGAGGAGCCACCAGACTTAGAAGTTCTCTCGACCCATTTCTTTGTGAGGACTGGAATTGGAGTTGTCTTGAGACAGGAGTTGAACACCTTTCAAAGCTATCAAGACCACGGAGCATGGAGCTTTGCCCAGAAGGAAACTCCAAGAATTATCGCCGACCATCTTCCCTTCCTATGTTCCAAACTGGTCCAATTTTTGATTTTCTTGTCACTAACCTCAAGACCGGTGCTGCCGAGAGCACCCGTTGAAGCATTTCCTTATGATATTGGAAACAAGATATTTGAGGAAATTGTTGTGCCTAATGCAACAATTCAAAGGTATGCATTTCTTTTTGTTCCTAAATCTAAGTTGCTAGAATATGAGCACATCAAAGAGATTTATATGTCAACTGTTGATTTTAAAGATGTGATTCATTATTGTGAGAAATTTGAGCATACAAAGAATTGTAGGCATGGTGGATTTCTGTTTGATAAAACGTATGAACCTAGTATAAATCTTGTGCTGGTAGATAGACTCTCTAGGATAACACACTGCACTTCATATCCTAACACTAGAGAGGCTTTTTCTGTTTCGAGACCATTCACTGAAAGTTTCGACATTCTGGTCCATAACAAATTACTTATTGAATCAAAGGATGATACCCTTTGCACCTATGATCTCTTGTTTCGAGTTTTTGTTGAAAGTGCACAGGATAAACAAGCTGAAGAAATGAAAGCTCATACACCAGAGACATGGTTAATTTACTTGTGGCTAATGCGGTTTACTGTCCAAGTGGATTATGACCCGTTGAAACAATGGAGAAAGGAACAGCGAGCAAACATTGAGGTGAATTCTTTTGGCATTCGAAAAGGTAATGAAATTATTTTGTATGATGCAATAATTCCAAGGTACGTGTTTCTTTTTGCTTATGAAGGTAGGTTTGAACCTAATAGAAATTGTGGAGGATTTTTGTTTGATAAAATGTGTGAACCTAACAGAAATTATGTGCTCATAGATATTGCTAAATTCTCTAATTTTGCTAGTGCTTCACCCAATGCTGAATTATTCTTTGGAGAAATTGTTTATTATGATAACATTTTGAATTTTAATAAACACTTAGATGATCATATTGAACCTTTGAAATCTGTTTTAGATGATCTAAGTAATAAATTGTGTGCTAGTCGGAATGACTATATTCTTTGCACCTATGATCTCTTGTCTCGAGTCTTTGTTGTGAGGATACAGGATATACAGGATGGAGAGCTAAATTTTCATGCACCTAGGACGTGGCTCTACCATGGTTGGCTTAAGAAAACTGTTGTTCAAATTGTTCTTAAACCAAAGGAGCGTTTGCTAGACATAGAGCATCAAAAGCCAGCAAACGAAGAGGAGAATATTAAGAACTTTGAGATTGGTTACCAGTTTTGGATTCGTATGAAGGAGAAACGTTTTGCAGCCCAAGAGGAGTTCAAACTAATGCAAGAAGGATATTGTTCACTTCGAGTCATAGAACAGATCCATTCCTACAAAATCTGCTTGCAAGGTGAGTATATTCCGACTTACTTCAAATATTCTAATTTAATCTTTTTCCTTGCAGATTGTTCGGATTTGAGGTCAAATCCTTTTCAAGTGAGAGAGGATGATATGATTATGGCCAGCAAGGAGGAGGAACCTATGCAGCATGGAGACGACAAAGAGGAGCAAAGGCAGCAGCTTGAACCGGAGCTATAAGGAGCTAAAGATTTATGCATTTCTCCGGGTCCTATCACTCGGTCTAAACAAGAGAAGCCCAAGACCACTTTGCAACATCTCCTCAACACCATCTCGGGCAGTTTGGTGTGTGCTAATCCAGCCACATTGGTTGTGATCCAAGCCACCTAAACATTTATCAAGAGAGGTGATATGACTTACACTCTTTTTCCCTTCATTTGGTTTTGTCCCATTGGGTTTTCCAAATAAGGTTTTTAATGAGGTAAGCCATATCACTCACTCATCAGCCTCTTGATAAAGCTTAAGCCCACCTCTATCTCTTATCCAAGTGAAGCAGCCCAAGTCCAATAAGAAGATTCAGCCGAAAATCTCAAGACTTGAAGAGTTATTTTCTTTGTCAAACTTTGGTTTTAATGCTTTGTAATTCTCGAGATTTCCCTTTACTCCTTGGCTGATTTAAACTCTTGTAATGCTTCATTTCTGAGACATCAAACATCTTTTCATATTCTAAAATTCTCTGAAACTTGTTTGTTCATCCTTGCTTAAAGTGATCGGATCTTCATCCTCACACCAAGTAAGCCGAAAGTCTTAGGATCTTTCACACTCCTAGGAAGTTTCATTTCGATCCACCCCTTGTTCACGCGTCTAGGGTCTTCACCCACGTCCAGAGCAAGCCTGAAAGTCCGAAGGTGCTCCATCCCCTTTGGAAGTTTGCATCAATCCCCCAAGACTCATCGGATCCAATCATTGTTCTTCATCTTTCATCTCTTCCGCATCACTCACCTTGTCACCAATCCTCACAACCTCTTGGAGAGCATTCAGGGACTTTATTCTCACCTAGGATCATATCAAATGGTATCAGAGCTGACTCCACGCCAGGTTGTATCTCTTCCGATCTGTTATACCTTTTCACATTCCGATCTGTTTTGTCTGCTGACTGTTGGAATTTTCATAAATTCATCTTGTCTGATAAAATCGTGAGATCTGTTGAATCTGCTTCAAAAAAGAGTCTAGTATTTGTTAAAATTGATTATAGAATTTTTGAACATGTTTTGTTAATTTTCCGAAGCTGATTTCGTCGAACAGTCACATTTAGAGGTTATCAGAATTTGAACAGTTATTTTCGTGTAACTTGCTAGAATTGTTTAAAATCATTGGTTAATCCTAAAATCGTGAAATTTGTTGCATTGAAACCATGATTGAGCTAGTATTTGTTAAAATTGTCTCTGGAATTTTTGAACGTAATTTGACATTTTATTCTGATTGATCAAGTCAAACTGTCGATTAGGGTTTCTTGCCAAGATAAGTTTTGTTTCTCTTGTTGTGTTGAGCATTTTTACTTGTTACTTGTTTGAATCTGAACAGGTACCATGGTGGGAACCCGCAATGGTGAAGAGGAATTGTCAAACTCCAACAAAGAACTCCTTGATTCCTTAAGAGCTATAATGGACGAAAGTATGGCAACCATGAGAGCTGAATTAGAAAAATCAAGAAGAGCACGGAAGGAACAAGAGCTTAAACCAAAGCCACCAGACAACACATTGAGAACAACTTGGAGCAGCCCACATAAAATCTCTCTTACTCCAAAATCCAAATATGTGCTTTGTTCTGAATATCATTTGGCTAATGAACTCTTTAAATTTTCAGGAAAAAGAAGCTACCTAGAGTGGGAAACAAATATGGAAGATTGGTTTTACTATAACCACATCCCAAGAGAAAAGAGGATAGCTCATGCAATTCGCCAACTCACAGGAGAAGCTTATCAATGGTGGATACGAAAGGGTAATGATCGCTGGAATTACAAGGAGCCCCCTATCACCTCGTGGAGAGATCTTAAGGAACTAATGAGGAATAAGTATGCACCAAGTGGTTTAGTTCCAAAAGCAGCTTACAGTCCTCAGCCAAAGGAAGTATCCAAGAATGTTCTAAATGAGAAAATGAAGGCTAATGTAACCTCTCAACCAAAGAAGGTCGCGGAACAAGTCGTGGTTCACAAGCAAAGCCTAAATCCATCAATTGAAACAAGCAATGAACATCCAAAGAAATGTAAGTCTTCTGATCTTTCAAAATCCAAGGAAGTTACTTGTTATAACTCTTGTAAGAAAGAACATTTTTTCAACACTTGCCCGGAAAAACTAGAGCCGAATATCTCTTCATTAGGATCAAAACTGAGTTCACCAAATTCAAATGGTGGGGTAGTTAATCAAAGTTTAAAAACTTCCAGTTCTTGTATGATGCACTTGGTCTTGTCAAAGGATGATGATTCAGGTCATACTCTGGAGCATAAGGATGACAAAGCTGAAGGAAACATAAAAGAGAAGAATCCATATTCAGTGTCAACCACTTCAAAAGCTTGCCAAGATAACAAGACTGAGCAAAATGACTATGAAAACTGTTTGGTGACTAGACCATATCCAACACCGGCTGGCTGTGTTTCAAATTTCACCATCTTCAAAGCTGAAAAGTTACCAAACATCTTACATGGTACTAAGGTAAGTTTAGCTAGCGAGTCTGTTCGATACTGGAATAATTCTACATTCACTCGTAGCATCAAACAACCCTTTTTGAATATTAAAATTTCAAGTATAATGCACTTGATTTTTCCTTTAAGTGCCAAGGAAGATGCAGGTACCTTAGATGTGCGCGAAGACCTAAAAGAAAACACCTCGACATGGAGCTTAACAACGGAGCAAACGGAGAAAGTAACAAAGTGCAATGACATGCCATCAAACTCAGAGCTCTTGACGTGTTTTCCTGCCAATAAACAAAGAGAGGATGTCACCAATCTCATAGTGATCAAAGAGAAACCACCCGATGCTCAGTCACCAATTCAAACCCGAGGTAACTACCTAGACTCGCAAAAAGGAATGAGAGCTAACCTTCTTTCTCTTGGTGCAGATTGTACAATTTTGAGGTCACAACTTTGTCAAAGAATAGGGTATGATACATCCATCCCAACCACACCATCCCATGAGCAAACCAATCTAGCTGTCGCATGTGTCAAACTGGATCCAAAATCACTTCCATTTGCCGTGACAATTACATGCACCGAATACAGCAAGGACCTTCTTCAGGTAAGTAACTTTTTAACTCAATTTGATTTTCATGATTCCAAGGTTGTGAGTAAGAGTTTATCATCTCCAGAAACTATTAAGAAAAAGTTAGGTGTATTCAAAGAATATTCGGAACCAAACTCTTGTCTTAGGACGCAAATAAAAGAGGAGCATGATAAAGAAAATTTCGGGGTCCGAAATGAAACTTGTGTACTTGTTTATAGTGACTCTGCGACTGTGATAATACGCTTGCTCTTTGCCAAAGGTGTTGAAAACATTGCAGGTCTAAAAGAGGAGCCACCAGACTTAGAAGTTCTCTCGACCCATTTCTTTGTGAGGACTGGAATTGGAGTTGTCTTGAGACAGGAGTTGAACACCTTTCAAAGCTATCAAGACACGGAGCATGGAGCTTTGCCCAGAAGGAAACTCCAAGAATTATCGCCGACCATCTTCCCTTCCTATGTTCCAAACTGGTCCAATTTTTGATTTTCTTGTCACTAACCTCGCACCGGTGCTGCCGAGAGCACCCGTTGAAGCATTTCCTTATGATATTGGAAACAAGATATGTAAGGAAATTGTTGTGCCTAATGCAACAATTCAAAGGTATGCATTTCTTTTTGTTCCTAAATCTAAGTTGCTAGAATATGAGCACATCAAAGAGATTTATATGTCAACTGTTGATTTTAAAGATGTGATTCATTATTGTGAGAAATTTGAGCATACAAAGAATTGTAGGCATGGTGGATTTCTGTTTGATAAAACGTATGAACCTAGTATAAATCTTGTGCTGGTAGATAGACTCTCTAGGATAACACACTGCACTTCATATCCTAACACTAGAGAGGCTTTTTCTGTTTCGAGACCATTCACTGAAAGTTTCGACATTCTGGTCCATAACAAATTACTTATTGAATCAAAGGATGATGCCCTCTTCACCTATGATCTCTTGTTTGAGTTTTTGTTGAAAGTGAACAGGCTAAACAAGCTGAAGAAATGAAAGCTCATACACCAGAGACATGGTTAATTTACTTGTGGCTAATGCGGTTTACTGTCCAAGTGGATTATGACCCGTTGAAACAATGGAGAAAGGAACAGCGAGCAAACATTGAGGTGAATTCTTTTGGCATTCGAAAAGGTAATGAAATTATTGTGTATGATGCAATAATTCCAAGGTACGTGTTTCTTTTTGCTTATGAAGGTAGGTTTGAACCTAATAGAAATTGTGGAGGATTTTTGTTTGATAAAATGTGTGAACCTAACAGAAATTATGTGCTCATAGATATTGCTAAATTCTCTAATTTTGCTAGTGCTTCACCCAATGCTGAATTATTCTTTGGAGAAATTGTTTATTATGATAGCATTTTGAATTTTAATAAACACTTAGATGATCATATTGAACCTTTGAAATCTGTTTTAGATGATCTAAGTAATAAATTGTGTGCTAGTCGGAATGACTATATTCTTTGCACCTATGATCTCTTGTCTCGAGTCTTTGTTGTGAGGATACAGGATATACAGGATGGAGAGCTAAATTTTCATGCACCTAGGACGTGGCTCTACCATGGTTGGCTTAAGAAAACTGTTGTTCAAATTGTTCTTAAACAAAAGGAGCGTTTGCTAGACATAGAGCATCAAAAGCCAGCAAACGAAGAGGAGAATATTAAGAACTTTGAGATTGGTTACCAGTTTTGGATTCGTATGAAGGAGAAACGTTTTGCAGCCCAAGAGGAGTTCAAACTAATGCAAGAAGGATATTGTTCACTTCGAGTCATAGAACAGATCCATTCCTACAAAATCTGCTTGCAAGGTGAGTATATTCCGACTTACTTCAAATATTCTAATTTAATCTTTTTCCTTGCAGATTGTTCGGATTTGAGGTCAAATCCTTTTCAAGTGAGAGAGGATGATATGATTATGGCCAGCAAGTAGGAGGAACCTATGCAGCATGGAGACGACAAAGAGGAGCAAAGGCAGCAGCTTGAACCGGAGCTATAAGGAGCTAAAGATTTATGCATTTCTCCGGGTCCTATCACTTGGTCTAAACAAGAGAAGCCCAAGACCACTTTGCAACATCTCCTCAACACCATCTCGGGCAGTTTGGTGTGTGCTAATCCAGCCACATTGGTTGTGATCCAAGCCACCTAAACATTTATCAAGAGAGGTGATATGACTTACACTCTTTTTCCCTTCATTTAGTTTTGTCCCATTGGGTTTTCCAAATAAGGTTTTTAATGAGGTAAGCCATATCACTCACTCATCAGCCTCTTGATAAAGCTTAAGCCCACCTCTATCTCTTATCCAAGTGAAGCAGCCCAAGTCTAATAAGAAGATTCAGCCGAAAATCTCAAGACTTGAAGAGTTATTTTCTTTGTCAAACTTTGGTTTTAATGCTTTGTAATTCTCGAGATTTCCCTTTACTCCTTGGCTGATTTAAACTCTTGTAATGCTTCATTTCTGAGACATCAAACATCTTTTCATATTCTAAAATTCTCTGAAACTTGTTTGTTCATCCTTGCTTAAAGTGATCGGATCTTCATCCTCACACCAAGTAAGCCGAAAGTCTTAGGATCTTTCACACTCCTAGGAAGTTTCATTTCGATCCACCCTTTGTTCACCGCGTCTAGGGTCTTCACCCACGTCCAGAGCAAGCCTGAAAGTCTGAAGGTGCTCCATCCCCTTTGGAAGTTTCGCATCAATCCCCCAAGACTCATCGGATCCAATCATTGTTCTTCATCTTTCATCTCTTCCGCATCACTCACCTTGTCACCAATCCTCACAACCTCTTGGAGAGCATTCAGGGACTTTATTCTCACCTAGGATCATATCAAGTGGTATCAGAGCTGACTCCACGCCAGGTTGTATCTCTTCCGATCTGTTATGCCTTTTCACATTCCGATCTGTTTTGTCTGCTGACTGTTGGAATTTTCATAAATTCATCTTGTCTGATAAAATCGTGAGATCTGTTGAATCTGCTTCAAAAAAGAGTCTTGTATTTGTTAAAATTGATTATAGAATTTTTGAACATGTTTTGTTAATTTTCCGAAGCTGATTTCGTCGAACAGTCACATTTAGAGGTTATCAGAATTTGAACAGTTATTTTCGTGTAACTTGCTAGAATTGTTTAAAATCATTGGTTAATCCTAAAATCGTGAAATTTGTTGCATTGAAACCATGATTGAGCTAGTATTTGTTAAAATTGTCTCTGGAATTTTTGAACGTAATTTGACATTTTATTCTGATTGATCAAGTCAAACTGTCGATTAGGGTTTCTTGCCAAGATAAGTTTTGTTTCTCTTGTTGTGTTGAGCATTTTTACTTGTTACTTGTTTGAATCTGAACAGGTACCATGGTGAGAACCAGCAATGGTGAAGAGGAATTGTCAAACTCCAACAAAGAACTCCTTGATTCCTTAAGAGCTATAATGGACGAAAGTATGGCAACCATGAGAGCTGAATTAGAAAAATCAAGAAGAGCACGGAAGGAACAAGAGCTTAAACCAAAGCCACCAGACAACACATTGAGAACAACTTGGAGCAGCCCACATAAAATCTCTCTTACTCCAAAATCCAAATATGTGCTTTGTTCTGAATATCATTCGGCTAATGAACTCTTTAAACTTTCAGGAAAAAGAAGCTACCTAGAGTGGGAAACAAATATGGAAGATTGGTTTTACTATAACCACATCCCAAGAGAAAAGAGGATAGCTCATGCAATTCGCCAACTCACAGGAGAAGCTTATCAATGGTGGATACGAAAGGGTAATGATCGCTGGAATTACAAGGAGCCCCCTATCACCTCGTGGAGAGATCTTAAGGAACTAATGAGGAATAAGTATGCACCAAGTGGTTTAGTTCCAAAAGAAGCTTACAGTCCTCAGCCAAAGGAAGTATCCAAGAATGTTCTAAATGAGAAAATGAAGGCTAATGTAACCTCTCAACCAAAGAAGGTCGCGGAAGAAGTCGTGGTTCACAAGCAAAGCCTAAATCCATCAATTGAAACAAGCAATGAACATCCAAAGAAATGTAAGTCTTCTGATCTTTCAAAATCCAAGGAAGTTACTTGTTATAACTCTCGTAAGAAAGAATATTTTTTCAACACTTGCCCGGAAAAACTAGAGCCGAATATCTCTTCATTAGGATCAAAACTGAGTTCACCAAATTCAAATGGTGGGGTAGTTAATCAAAGTTTAAAAACTTCCAGTTCTTGTATGATGCACTTGGTCTTGTCAAAGGATGATGATTCAGGTCATTCTCTGGAGCATAAGGATGACAAAGCTGAAGGAAACATAAAAGAGAAAAATCCATATTCAGTGTCAACCACTTCAAAAGCTTGCCAAGATAACAAGACTGAGCAAAATGACTATGAAAACTGTTTGGTGACTAGACCATATCCAACACCGGCTGGCTGTGTTTCAAATTTCACCATCTTCAAAGCTGAAAAGTTACCAAACATCTTACATGGTACTAAGGTAAGTTTAGCTAGCGAGTCTGTTCGATACTGGAATAATTCTACATTCACTCGTAGCATCAAACAACCCTTTTTGAATATTAAAATTTCAAGTATAATGCACTTGATTTTTCCTTTAAGTGCCAAGGAAGATGCAGGTACCTTAGATGTGCGCGAAGACCTAAAAGAAAACACCTCGACATGGAGCTTAACAACGGAGCAAACGGAGAAAGTAACAAAGTGCAATGACATGCCATCAAACTCAGAGCTCTTGACGTGTTTTCCTGCCAATAAACAAAGAGAGGATGTCACCAATCTCATAGTGATCAAAGAGAAACCACCCGATGCTCAGTCACCAATTCAAACCCGAGGTAACTACCTAGACTCGCAAAAAAGAATGAGAGCTAACCTTCTTTCTCTTGGTGCAGATTGTACAATTTTGAGGTCACAACTTTGTCAAAGAATAGGGTATGATACATCCATCCCAACCACACCATCCCATGAGCAAACCAATCTAGCTGTCGCATGTGTCAAACTGGATCCAAAATCACTTCCATTTGCCGTGACAATTACATGCACCGAATACAGCAAGGACCTTCTTCAGGTAAGTAACTCTTTAACTCAATTTGATTTTCATGATTCCAAGGTTGTGAGTAAGAGTTTATTATCTCCAGAAACTATTAAGAAAAAGTTAGGTGTATTCAAAGAATATTCGGAACCAAACTCTTGTCTTAGGACGCAAATAAAAGAGGAGCATGATAAAGAAAATTTCGGGGTCCGAAATGAAACTTGTGTACTTGTTTATAGTGACTCTGCGACTGTGATAATACGCTTGCTCTTTGCCAAAGGTGTTGAAAACATTGCAGGTCTAAAAGAGGAGCCACCAGACTTAGAAGTTCTCTCGACCCATTTCTTTGTGAGGACTGGAATTGGAGTTGTCTTGAGACAGGAGTTGAACACCTTTCAAAGCTATCAAGACACGGAGCATGGAGCTTTGCCCAGAAGGAAACTCCAAGAATTATCGCCGACCATCTTCCCTTCCTATGTTCCAAACTGGTCCACTTTTCGATTTTCTTGTCACTAACCTCGCACCGGTGCTGCCGAGAGCACCCGTTGAAGCATTTCCTTATGATATTGGAAACAAGATATGTAAGGAAATTGTTGTGCCTAATGCAACAATTCAAAGGTATGCATTTCTTTTTGTTCCTAAATCTAAGTTGCTAGAATATGAACACATCAAAGAGATTTATATGTCAACTGTTGATTTTAAAGATGTGATTCATTATTGTGAGAAATTTGAGCATACAAAGAATTGTAGGCATGGTGGATTTCTGTTTGATAAAACGTATGAACCTAGTATATATCTTGTGCTGGTAGATAGACTCTCTAGGATAACACACTGCACTTCATATCCTAACACTAGAGAGGCTTTTTCTGTTTCGAGACCATTCACTGAAAGTTTCGACATTCTGGTCCATAACAAATTACTTATTGAATCAAAGGATGATACCCTTTGCACCTATGATCTCTTGTTTCGAGTTTTTGTTGAAAGTGCACAGGATAAACAAGCTGAAGAAATGAAAGCTCATACACCAGAGACATGGTTAATTTACTTGTGGCTAATGCGGTTTACTGTCCAAGTTGATTATGACCCGTTGAAACAATGGAGAAAGGAACAGCGAGCAAACATTGAGGTGAATTCTTTTGGCATTCGAAAAGGTAATGAAATTATTGTGTATGATGCAATAATTCCAAGGTACGTGTTTCTTTTTGCTCATGAAGCTAGGTTTGAACCTAATAGAAATTGTGGAGGATTTTTGTTTGATAAAATGTGTGAACCTAATAGAAATTATGTGCTCATAGATATTGCTAAATTCTCTAATTTTGCTAGTGCTTCACCCAATGCTGAATTATTCTTTGGAGAAATTGTTTATTATGATAGCATTTTGAATTTTAATAAACACTTAGATGATCATATTGAACCTTTGAAATCTGTTTTAGATGATCTAAGTAATAAATTGTGTGCTAGTCGGAATGACTATATTCTTTGCACCTATGATCTCTTGTCTCGAGTCTTTGTTGTGAGGATACAGGATATACAGGATGGAGAGCTAAATTTTCATGCACCTAGGACGTGGCTCTACCATGTTTGGCTTAAGAAAACTGTTGTTCAAATTGTTCTTAAACCAAAGGAGCGTTTGTAAGACATAGAGCATCAAAAGCTAGCAAACGAAGAGGAGAATATTAAGAACTTTGAGATTGGTTACCAGTTTTGGATTCGTATGAAGGAGAAACTTTTTGCAGCCCAAGAGGAGTTCAAACTAATGCAAGAAGGATATTGTTCACTTCGAGTCATAGAACAGATCCATTCCTACAAAATCTGCTTGCAAGGTGAGTATATTCCGACTTACTTCAAATATTCTAATTTAATCTTTTTCCTTGCAGATTGTTCGGATTTGAGGTCAAATCCTTTTCAAGTGAGAGAGGATGATATGATTATGGCCAGCAAGTAGGAGGAACCTATGCAGCATGGAGACGACAAAGAGGAGCAAAGGCAGCAGCTTGAACCGGAGCTATAAGGAGCTAAAGATTTATGCATTTCTCCGGGTCCTATCACTCGGTCTAAACAAGAGAAGCCCAAGACCACTTTGCAACATCTCCTCAACACCATCTCGGGCAGTTTGGTGTGTGCTAATCCAGCCACATTGGTTGTGATCCAAGCCACCTAAACATTTATCAAGAGAGGTGATATGACTTACACTCTTTTTCCCTTCATTTGGTTTTGTCCCATTGGGTTTTCCAAATAAGGTTTTTAATGAGGTAAGCCATATCACTCACTCATCAGCCTCTTGATAAAGCTTAAGCCCACCTCTATCTCTTATCCAAGTGAAGCAGCCCAAGTCCAATAAGAAGATTCAGCCGAAAATCTCAAGACTTGATGAGTTATTTTCTTTGTCAAACTTTGGTTTTAATGCTTTGTAATTCTCGAGATTTCCCTTTACTCCTTGGCTGATTTAAACTCTTGTAATGCTTCATTTCTGAGACATCAAACATCTTTTCATATTCTAAAATTCTCTGAAACTTGTTTGTTCATCCTTGCTTAAAGTGATCGGATCTTCATCCTCACACCAAGTAAGCCGAAAGTCTTAGGATCTTTCACACTCCTAGGAAGTTTCATTTCGATCCACCCCTTGTTCACCGCGTCTAGGGTCTTCACCCACGTCCAGAGCAAGCCTGAAAGTCCGAAGGTGCTCCATCCCCTTTGGAAGTTTCGCATCAATCCCCCAAGACTCATCGGATCCAATCATTGTTCTTCATCTTTCATCTCTTCCGCATCACTCACCTTGTCACCAATCCTCACAACCTCTTGGAGAGCATTCAGGGACTTTATTCTCACCTAGGATCATATCAAGTGGTATCAGAGCTGACTCCACGCCAGGTTGTATCTCTTCCGATCTGTTATACCTTTTCACATTCCGATCTGTTTTGTCTGCTGACTGATGGAATTTTCATAAATTCATCTTCTCTGATAAAATCGTGAGATCTGTTGAATCTGCTTCAAAAAAGAGTCTAGTATTTGTTAAAATTGATTCTAGAATTTTTGAACATGTTTTGCTAATTTTCCGAAGCTGATTTCGTCGAACAGTCACATTTAGAGGTTATCAGAATTTGAACAGTTATTTTCGTGTAACTTGCTAGAATTGTTTAAAATCATTGGTTAATCCTAAAATCGTGAAATTTGTTGCATTGAAACCATGATTGAGTCTAGTATTTGTTAAAATTGTCTCTTGAATTTTTGAACGTAATTTGACATTTTATTCTGATTGATCAAGTCAAACTGTCGATTAGGGTTTCTTGCCAAGATAAGTTTTGTTTCTCTTGTTGTGTTGAGCATTTTTACTTGTTACTTGTTTGAATCTGAACAGGTACCATGGTGGGAACCCGCAATGGTGAAGAGGAATTGTCAAACTCCAACAAAGAACTCCTTGATTCCTTAAGAGCTATAATGGACGAAAGTATGGCAACCATGAGAGCTGAATTAGAAAAATCAAGAAGAGCACGGAAGGAACAAGAGCTTAAACCAAAGCCACCAGACAACACATTGAGAACAACTTGGAGCAGCCCACATAAAATCTCTCTTACTCCAAAATCCAAATATGTGCTTTGTTCTGAATATCATTCGGCTAATGAACTCTTTAAATTTTCAGGAAAAAGAAGCTACCTAGAGTGGGAAAAAATATGGAAGATTGGTTTTACTATAACCACATCCCAAGAGAAAAGAGGATAGCTCATGCAATTCGCCAACTCACAGGAGAAGCTTATCAATGGTGGATACGAAAGGTTGATGATCGCTGGAATTACAAGGAGCCCCCTATCACCTCGTGGAGAGATCTTAAGGAACTAATGAGGAATAAGTATGCACCAAGTGGTTTAGTTCCAAAAGAAGCTTACAGTCCTCAGCCAAAGGAAGTATCCAAGAATGTTCTAAATGAGAAAATGAAGGCTAATGTAACCTCTCAACCAAAGAAGGTCGCGGAACAAGTCGTGGTTCACAAGCAAAGCCTAAATCCATCAATTGAAACAAGCAATGAACATCCAAAGAAATGTAAGTCTTCTGATCTTTCAAAATCCAAAGAAGTTACTTGTTATAACTCTCGTAAGAAAGAACATTTTTTCAACACTTGCCCGGAAAAACTAGAGCCGAATATCTCTTCATTAGGATCAAAACTGAGTTCACCAAATTCAAATGGTGGGGTAGTTAATCAAAGTTTAAAAACTTCCAGTTCTTGTATGATGCACTTGGTCTTGTCAAAGGATGATGATTCAGGTCATACTCTGGAGCATAAGTATGACAAAGCTGAAGGAAACATAAAAGAGAAGAATCCATATTCAGTGTCAACCACTTCAAAAGCTTGCCAAGATAACAAGACTGAGCAAAATGACTATGAAAACTGTTTGGTGACTAGACCATATCCAACACCGGCTGGCTGTGTTTCAAATTTCACCATCTTCAAAGCTGAAAAGTTACCAAACATCTTACATGGTACTAAGGTAAGTTTAGCTAGCGAGTCTATTCGATACTGGAATAATTCTACATTCACTCGTAGCATCAAACAACCCTTTTTGAATATTAAAATTTCAAGTATAATGCACTTGATTTTTCCTTTAAGTGCCAAGGAAGATGCAGGTACCTTAGATGTGCGCAAAGACCTAAAAGAAAACACCTCGACATGGAGCTTAACAACGGAGCAAACGGAGAAAGTAACAAAGTACAATGACATGCCATCAAACTCAGAGCTCTTGACGTGTTTTCCTGCCAATAAACAAAGAGAGGATGTCACCAATCTCATAGTGATCAAAGAGAAACCACCCGATGCTCAGTTACCAATTTAAACCCGAGGTAACTACCTAGACTCGCAAAAAAGAATGAGAGCTAACCTTCTTTCTCTTGGTGCAGATTGTACAATTTTGAGGTCACAACTTTGTCAAAGAATAGGGTATGATACATCCATCCCAACCACACCATCCCATGAGCAAACCAATCTAGCTGTCGCATGTGTCAAACTGGATCCAAAATCACTTCCATTTGCCGTGACAATTACATGCAGCGAATACAGAAAGGACCTTCTTCAGGTAAGTAACTCTTTAACTCAATTTGATTTTCATGATTCCAAGGTTGTGAGTAAGAGTTTATCATCTCCAGAAACTATTAAGAAAAAGTTAGGTGTATTCAAAGAATATTCGGAACCAAACTCTTGTCTTAGGACGCAAATAAAAGTGGAGCATGATAAAGAAAATTATGGGGTCCGAAATGAAACTTGTGTACTTGTTTATAGTGACTCTATGACTGTGATAATACGCTTGCTCTTTGCCAAAGGTGTTGAAAACATTGCAGGTCTAAAAGAGGAGCCACCAGACTTAGAAGTTCTCTCGACCCATTTCTTTGTGAGGACTGGAATTGGAGTTGTCTTGAGACAGGAGTTGAACACCTTTCAAAGCTATCAAGACACGGAGCATGGAGCTTTGCCCAGAAGGAAACTCCAAGAATTATCGCCGACCATCTTCCATTCCTCAATTGGAATACATCTGTGTTGATATGATTATGGCCAGCAAGGAGGAGGAACCTATGCAGCATGGAGACGACAAAGAGGAGCAAAGGCAGCAGCTTGAACCGGAGCTACAAGGAGCTAAAGATTTATGCATTTCTCCGGGTCCTATCACTCGGTCTAAACAAGAGAAGCCCAAGACCACTTTGCAACATCTCCTCAACACCATCTCGGGCAGTTTGGTGTGTGCTAATCCAGCCACATTGATTGTGATCCAAGCCACCTAAACATTTATCAAGAGAGGTGATATGACTTACACTCTTTTTCCCTTCATTTGGTTTTGTCCCATTGGGTATTCCAAATAAGTTTTTTAATGAGGTAAGCCATATCACTCACTCATCACCTCTTGATAAAGCTTAAGCCCACCTCTATCTCTTATCCAAGTGAAGCAGCCCAAGTCCAATAAGAAGATTCAGCCGAAAATCTCAAGACTTGAAGAGTTATTTTCTTTGTCAAACTTTGGTTTTAATGCTTTGTAATTCTTGAGATTTCCCTTTACTCCTTGGCTGATTTAAACTCTTGTAATGCTTCATTTGTGAGTCATCAAACATCTTTTCATATTCTAAAATTCTCTGAAACTTGTTTGTTCATCCTTGCTTAAAGTGATCGGATCTTCATCCTCACACCATGTAAGCCGAAAGTCTTAGGATCTTTCACACTCCTAGGAAGTTTCATTTCGATCCACCCCTTGTTCACCGCGTCTAGGGTCTTCACCCACGTCCAGAGCAAGCCTGAAAGTCCGAAGGTGCTCCATCCCCTTTGAAAGTTTCGCATCAATCCCCCAAGACTCATCGGATCCAATCATTGTTCTTTATCTTTCATCTCTTCCGCATCACTCACCTTGTCACCAATCCTCACAACCTCTTGGAGAGCATTCAGGGACTTGATCCTCACCTAGGATCATATCATGTGTTGTCTGAGCAATATGGGCACGATAGTCTTCCATGAGTTGTCCATCCAGATAACATTCCATATGCTGGGAAATCGCTAATGGTCCACATAAGAACCGCCTGCATCCTAAAATTCTGCTGGCGCGAAACATCAAACACTTCAGCACCGTGACTCCATAGCATTTGTAACTCATAGATCAATGGCTAGAGGAATACATCTAGTGATCTCTTTGGATGCTCAGGGCCGGGAACAAGAACGGAGAAAAATAAAAACTCTCGACGCATGCACATACCAGGGGGCAAATTGTACGGTGTTACGATTACGGGCCACAATGAATACTGCCTTCCATGCTTCCCAAATGGGTTGAAACCATCTGTACATAACCCGATGTACACATTTATTCTCTCATACGCAAAATCCGGATACATGGATTGAAAATGTTTCCACGCTTTAGCGTCCGACGGATGTGTAATCTCTCCATCTTGACGATGTTCTGCATGCCATCTCATTTGCTCTGCCGTGCGCTCAGATTGATATAACCTCTTCAACCTCAAAGTCAACTGTAAGTACCACATACATTTAAATGGAATTGGAACTCTCCCACTAGTATCTTGAAACCGTGGTTTATGACAAAATCGATAACTTCTCCTGTCTTCATCTTCTCTCCAATATATCATACAGTTGTCGATGCACACATCTATTACTTGATACGGCAAACCAAGACCACCTACAAGTTTCTGTACCTCGTAGTATGATGCCGGTGCAAGATTATCTTCAGGCAAAAGATCTTTCACCATATCTGCAATCGCATCAACACATTCCTCTGCCAAATTGAAGTCCATCTTAATGGTCATCATTCTACTAGCAGATGATAAAGGTGAATGACCATCTCTACACCCATCATATAATGGCTGCTTCGCTGCGTCTAACATATCAAAAAATCTTCTAGCTTCTACATTTGGTTCTTCAATCCTATCCTCATCTATTATGGTCGAAGACAAATTCTCTCTAAACGCATCATTCACCATCTCAACGGTACCAACACCAAAATCTACTTCCGTTCTATGGTCTCCTAAGCTATCCGCAACATAGGGTTCACTGCTACTACTACCATATTCAAAATTTCTTTCTCCATGTAGATACCAAATCTTGTAACCCGGCATAAATCCATTGCTATACAAGTGATGCCATACTAATTCGATCTTAACATTACGAGAATTGCGACAAATTAAACATGGACATTTCATCTTACCACTTGTTTTCACTCGCGGTTGATTTCCAACAACGGCCATGAACTCGCATATACCTCGTGCATAACCATCGTTTAATAACTTCGACTCCGGATCAAACATTTCTTCATCCATCCACGATCTGAAATCTCTAGAAGATGACATCTCTCTCTACACGTTTTTTTAAGAATTGTTGGGTAGAATTTTGTTGTTGTGATTGAATGGAGAAGTATGGTAACATATATATAATAATGCTTTCCGTCGGAAATCCATCGGAATTTAACGGATATAATAACGGCTATAACAACGGCTATATTAACGTTCGAATTTTCAGATGGATATTAATCCGACGGAATCCGTTGGAAATTACCGACGGCAAACCGACGGATTTCTGACAGGAACCGACGGATATTAAAATTGTCAATTCCATCGTAAATCCCTCGGAATTCCGTCGGAAAATACCGACGGATATTAATTCCATTGGAAATGCCGTCGGAATTGCAGTAGATTTCTTGTAGTGGTTAGATATGTCTTCGCTAAATATCGCTGTAGGACAACGATACAAGAGTAAAGGGGGCAGTTGGAGAAACAACTGAAACTTCTTTTGGTGAGAGATCGGTTTGATTTTGATGTACCAGTATCGCTTGTGGATATTCTGATCGATAAGTGTTAGGTAAACGGATGTCGATGGAGAAATCGCGCTTCTAAAAAAAGGCAATCCCCAGAATTCTATATTTGTCAGTACGATTAAGAACACACATGTTCTGTAACTGAGCATTCTACCCGATCCCGACAAGCAACACCGGATATTTTGGGAGCCTTATACAAGGATTTTCTTGGCGACACTGATCAATCAGTTCTGCCTAGACATGTCGGAGTAGCTATTACTAAGTAGTTTGGAATCAAGGTAATACATTGTTTCATGTACAATGCGGCTGATTTGTGTACATTACGGCTGATTTATGTACAATGCGGCTGATTTATTTACAATGCGGCTGATTTATTTAGCTTATATGTATTATGCGGCTGATTTATTTATTTAATGCGGCTGATATATGTACAATGCGGCTGATTTATTTGGCTTATATATATTATGCTGCTGATTTATTTATTTAATGCACCTAATATATGTAAACTTATGTGTACATTTGATATATCATGGTTTTTACGGTTTTTAAGCCATGATATATGTCTTTAATTGAGTATTTTATGAGTATTTAGAGTCCTACTAGAGTCTTTTACAGGTTTACATGTATTTGGAGATTTTTGGACCTTTTGGAGCATTTTGGAGCATTGTTGTTGAGAAGCTGAAGCTAGAGTATTGATAGACCTTTGGTGTCTATCGACACCACCATGAGTGTCGATCGACATGTGCCACCTGCTGAAGCCACACTCGGAAATTTACAAGTTTTGAAGATTTGCAACTTTATCCAAAAGTTTCTATTATTTATAAAAAGACCCAAGTCGTGTTTTAGAGTATTTATTAGGGTTCTTAGTTCTTATCTATCTATCTAAGCTTTTTTGCAAGGAGACATTGAGAGAGTTTAAGAGCTTGGGGCTGATTTTACTCTGTACTGTTGAGAGAAGATCTTGAACCCCTGTTTCTATTTTCGTTTTGAGTTATTTATGATATCTATTCTATTCATGTCTATGATTTCATTGATGATGTCTGAGTAGATCACTTGTTAGGTTCAGGGATTCTCACTAGGGTTTTCATGGATTTGTAACTTTGATTGATTGGTTAGGATTCACAACTTGATAAGTTCTTCATCTAGGTTGTTCTTAATGGTAGATCTAGCCTGATCACCTATTCATCTAGATCTTAGGTTATTGAATTAGCACGACGGTGTGATTTGAAACTTGACAGAACCTAGAGTGAGCAAATTAGATAATTACAAAGAAATTTGAATTAGATAATTTGTGAACAAATTAAACTTGAACTTAATGCTTGTTTATAATCTTAAGTCTCACAAAGGAATTTGGTTTCTTAGGTTTTAATCATAGAGAACTTTCATTGCGGGAGTTGGTTAGTTCTAAGTCAGTGTTTTGAGTTCTAGAACTGGAATTTAATTTGATCCTAACCAATCCATTGATTTACATTTCCTGAATTTCCTGAGAAGTTCCCTGAGCTTGATGTTTTTCCCATCTGAATACAACAACATTCATTTACCTTTCTGCATTGTCTTTATCTATCACCTATCTTACTTAGCTTAATTCGAAACTAAAGAATCTATTGTGAAATACTGTGAGTCTCTGTGGATTCGACCTTTGTATACTACAATTGCATATCTGTGCACTTGCGGTGTAGCTCTAGGGTTTAAACTTTGAGCATATCAACATTGTGATTGATTTAATTCTACAACTCGGCTAATTTATTTATACTATTTGGTGGATTAATAGATGTATTATTGGAAGGCCCATAGGACATTATGATTTGCAAGGGAGGTCGATTTGGGAAGTCTTGAGAAGGGATATAAAGACTTACCTTCTTATCTACACATAATAAGAAGGGCAAATCATGGCACATTTACTCGTCTTAAAATAGATGAGCGGGGGAGATTCAAGTATTTATTTATTGCATTTGGTGCGAGCATCAGTGGCTTTATGCACAAAGTAGTCATCGTGGATGGTACATTTCTCCATGGAAAATACAAAGAGACACTCCTTATAGCTTTAACTCAAGATGGTAACTTTCAGATCTTCCCATTAGCGTTGGGTGTGGTTGACACTGAAAATGATGATGCTTAGCAATGGTTTTTTACGCAATTGAAAACTATGGTTCCTGACGATAAGGGTCTTGTGATCATCTCGGATAGGCATAAGTCAATTGGGAAAGCAATTGGAAATATCTTTCCATTGGCCGCTCGTTGGATTTGCACGTATCATTTATACAAGAACATACTAGTATGGTTCAAAGGGAGAAATTTGTTTCGTTTGGTGAAGAAAGTTGCAAATTGTTATAGAATGGACGAATTTGAATCCGTTTTCTGTGAGATTGAAGTGCTTAACCCTGAACTTCATGGTTACCTCCAAAGAGCGGATATACGAATGTGGGCACGTGTTCATTTTTTGGGTGATAGATACAATCTAACTACGACAAATATAGCGGAATCGATGAACAAGGTACTTTCTAAAGCTAGAAGTTTCCTAATCGTTTGAATTTTAGAATCGATAAGATCAATGATGACGAGATGGTTCAAAGTGCGGCGAAAAGATGCAATGTCGCTGAAAACAACGCTTACACGTGGTGTTGAAAATTGTTGGGGCTAATTACGTTTTGATAAATCAGCCACATTATCTTATTAGTCAGCCATATTATTTTATAAGTCAGCCATAATATTTTAATAAGTCAGTCATAATATTTTATAAGTCAGCCATAATATTTTAATATGTCAGCCACATTATTTTATAAGTTAGCCATAATATGTTACTAAGTCAGCCGTAATAATATTTGGGTTTTACAAGACCGTGTGAGTGGTGCCAAACATGCGACGGTACAGACGATTGATGCTTTCAACATACATGTTATATGTGGAACATCTTTGCATGTTGCAAATTTGGATTCGAAGAGATGTACTTATCGTCATTTTGACATCGACAAATTACCATGCGTACATGCAATTGCAGCCGTAGAGCACAAGGGTGTTTCTCGTATCTCATTATGCAACCCAAATTATTACAGTAGGTATTTGGTTAGCGCCTATGCTCGTTCAGTTATGCCTATAGATTTGACGCTTTCCATTCCGGACCACATAGCAGAACAAGTGTGTAATCCACCAATTGCCAAAAATCAACCTGGAAGACCTAAGAATTCTAGAATTAAATCTTGTTTAGACGTGGCAAGTGAGAAGAAACGCCCAAGAAAGCAACACATTTGCTCTTGTTCTAAACAAGTTGGTCATAATGCGAAAACTTGTAAACTTAGATAATTTGAATTGACTTGAAATGTTGTATTGTTTTTATTGATACATTTATATTCAAACTCATTTTTAATCAGCCATAACTTGTATTATACATACATAAGTCAGACATAACTTAGAACAATAAATCAGCCATAACTTGTTTAATACATACATAAATCAGCCATAACTTTTTTAATACATACATAAATCAGCAATAATTGTTTAATACATACATAAATCACCATAACTTGTTTAATACATACATAAATCAGCAATAATTGTTTAATACATACATAAGTCAGCCACAAATTATTCCTAAATCAGCCATCATAAACTAATAAATCAGCCTCTTTTACTTAAATTGCGCATAATGTCAGGTACCTCATCTAAAATCTTTGCTGCCATCTTTTATCTTAAGGCCTGAATATTCTTATCGCTGAGACCATCGAAAATGACACCAAGCGCTAACATCTCAATATACTTGAGTGAATACACGCCAAAATCACTAGGGTTATGATTTTGAGGGATGCCTTTCCTCCTTTTGAACTTAAATTGTTGATTAGTTACCTTTCGAATTTTAGGAGGAATTACTTCGTTCAACAGTGCATGTATCATTCACGTGAACACTCTACATTTCTCATGAATAATTTTGTCTTGCTCAGTGTTTCATTCTCCCATGATAGTGTCATAACAATCTATTTTCTGCTTCACCAAATCAATCTCCAACGTTATCCAATGACAGGCAGAAATTTGGTGAACCAAGTACACACTATCAACATCGTAAATCCACCTCTTATGCATCGCCATGTTGTTAGGAGATTTCCCGTTTGCTAAATCAAGATACGCTTTGGTGAATTTCTAGTTCTTCACATTTATTTCAAACTGTTCATAATCCTTCACCCACATACTGACAAACCATTGATCGATAAAATTAATCTGATCAGTGTAAAAAGGAGATGAAACGTTCAAAGACCTTTTTCAGAGCAATCGAAGAAACAAAGCCATGTGCTGTAAGTAACAAAAAATTACTGCAATAAATCATCCGTCATACAGTAATAAATCAGTAGGCATATATTAATAAATAAGCCATAATATAGTAGTAAGTCAGTAATATAGCCATGACTGAATCATAAATAAGCCATTACTGAATTATAAATCAGCCATGACTGAATCATAAATTAGCCATTACTGAATCATAAATCAGCCATGACTGAATCATAAATCAGCCATGAGTGAATCATAAATTAGCCATTACAGTATTATAAATCAGCCATCCGCCATAACTTTTACTTACATAATCAGCCAACCATCCATACTCTTTGGGAGGCCAATCCTTTCTCGGGGTGATAAGATCTCTGTAGAACTATATATCTTCATGCAGTTTCTCTTTGAGCGGAATATGCCTGATAACAAACAAGAGAATGAGAGAAAGTTTAGGCATGTAACAAAATGAAAATTAAAATTGTATATACTCATATGGTCTGAGGTATTCTTTAAGTTTCTCCATTTTTTCTGATCAACCGGTTTCAGAGGATCATATATTGCTGGTGAAGGAACAACACCCTTCCTCATAAACGTCAATCTAGTGTGTCTTATAGCCGGATACGGTGGCGGTGGAGTAAATATTTTCTTCTGAGCAGTTTCAAGAGACAATAAACCCTTCTGCACCGCATTTAGTGAAATATCCAGTTTTGCTTTCCTAAGCTTATCCTCCTCGTTCTCTTCAGATTCAGCTTACAATTTGCTCTCTTCTTTACGGACTTGATCGGTTATATCAAACACATCACTTGTATCATTTCTTGTGGCTTGTTAAGTTTTGTTGTTCTTTTTGTTATCATCTTTGTCAAACTTATTCTCTTCTTTCACTGTTTTTTCAACATTGTCCTTTTCCCCCAATCCATTCCCTACCTTCTGAACATTGTCTTTTTTCTTCTCTTTAGTGCCTTCCTTCACAAGTTTCTTGTCTTCCTTCACAAGTTTTTTGGCCATATTTTTCATTTTCCTTCTACAAACTTCTTTTAGCAGCAAACTTCCTTCACAAGTTTTTCTTGTTCTTGGAAAACTTTCGAGTTGCCATCTTTGAGAATGGAATTTTCCTATGCGTTCTTTCATCCATTTGATTTCATTCTCCAACACCCCAACTCTATCTTCAACCGAAGTTATTCTATGACCATACTTTTCATCAAACTTGGCTTCAAGCATACCTTCTATGCCTCCAACAATTCTGTTGATGTTTTTCTCCATTACATTAAATCTTGTGTACATTTTCTCCACCAGCTGCACAAGGCCAGTAACAGACACACCTCTATCATAATCTTCGGAGTCTTTATCACTAACACATGATTTTTTTCCCACTAACATCAGCCTTTCTCTTCTTCACAGGTCCTTCTTCATCCAACTCCTCTTCATCACCATTGATTCATTTTTTTGTATTGTCCTTCTTCTTCGGATGCTCTGATACTTCGACATTCTTTCCTTTGTACTTCACTTCCACATTCTTTCCTTTGTGTTTCTTCCTCGGTGATTCAACTTGCTTTATATCCCAATAACCTTTAACAAACTTATCTTCAAAAATGTCGACTATCAAGTTATGAAGTTCTGTGTCTTCATTTTTACCATCCTAAGTAGGATATATCTTATCAATAGGCTTCATAATCATCCTCCTATCATGCATCTATATCAACACATGAACACATCAAATATGCAAACATTAATAAGTCAGCTACAATCTTAAATACTAAGTCAGCTGCAACACAACCTAAACCATAAGTCAGCTACAATATTATATACTTAGTCAGCTGCAACACATACTAAACCATAGGTCAGCTATAATCTTGAATACTAAGTCAACCGCAACACAATCTAAACCATAAGTCAGCTATAATATTATATACTAAGTCACCCATAACATATTTCATAAGTCAGCTATAACATGTATATAATAAAAATTAAATCGGCCATAACATGTTTTATAATATCATATACTATGTCAGCCGCAACACAACCTAAACTATAAGTCAGCCCAAATATAAATTAAAGAAGCCAGCTATAATCGATTCAAAACATTACCTCACCATGCTGTGCAATCTCCTTACTAATAACCTTATCTAAATCCTCACGCATACGATTTCCACCCCATCGAAGAAATGGAATTTCAGTCGGTTGTATATTCTCTCCGAACACCATAATTGATTCATACGCCAAAAAAGTAACACATGCACGCAGCCATTGACGGTATATGAATTTTCTTCATACTGAACAATCTTAACACTTTGTATAAGACTTTTAAATGCCACCCGACCCCATGGATAATCATCAATGTTTTCATCCTTGAAGACTCTTTTTGCAGATTCTAGAGGTAGTCTAGAATTATGATGTAAACCATGAATACCCATGTGTAGAACACATAACAACCCCAACATCTTCTTTTTTAGTAAATCCCATCCACGGCACCTACCAAATGCTTTAGCCAATTCATCATACTTAGGTCCAACTCCATGCGGAACACCTAACTCTATCCAAAAGCTAGTTTAGTCAGCTTCACAACTTTCAATTGGCAGTGCATCTATGTTTAGCCCCGTAATCTCAGCAAATTCATATAAACTAAACCTAATTGGTTGACCACCGATCACTACCCAAATCTCATTCTCATTCTGTATTGCCAACTGACGGGTGAGTAGAAAATGTACAGTCTTAGCAAACCACATGTAATCGCTATCAACTAGCTTAGGAATCAGTCCAAGAGATGATTTCTTAATTTCATCCCATGCATCTTTTCCTGTTGCTTGTCTAACGCGTGAGAAATTGCCCAGTTGATAGTTGTGATTCATGCTCTTATTCTGCAATGGAGATTTCCCTTCCTCGTAACGTGTGAGTGGGTACTTCTTTGGTCCATCAGAAGAATCAATCTGTTTATAAAGACAAAAATCAGCCACCAAAGAAATAAATCAGCCATAAAACACTCATAAATCAGCCATCATACAAAATAAATCAGCCACTAAATACTCATAAATCAGTCAGCAAAAGAAATAAATCAGCCACTAAATACCATAAATCAGCCAGAAAATAAATAAATCAGCCATGACTAAACCATAAATCAGCCATGACTTAACAATAAATCAGTCATAACTAAATCATATATCAGTCAGCTGTGAATAATCCAATAAATCAGCCATCACATAAATCAGCCATTCCGCCATTAGATATGTAACGCCCGTGTTCCAGAATTAATTAATTACTTTAATTAATTCAGAATTCTTCCGAGTTTATGAACCTTAGACAAATCTCGAGAAATTAATTATTGGGTTGAAATAATTAATTTGGATTTGTTCCGGGGGTGTCATAAATTGTTTCAAAAGTTTAGGGGTTTTTCTCAAAAGGAAGGAAATTATGTTGACTTTTCTTTTTCTTCTCTTCTTTTTCTTCTCTATCGTGGTTTTTGGCTAAGGGTTGAGAGCTTGAGAGCTGAACTTGGCGTGAGAGAAAGAAGAGATAAAGAAGAGAGAAAAGTGAGAAAAAGCTTAGAGAAGCTTGGTTTTTCTTGAGTTCTTGCTAGTGTGGAGCTTGGGAAAAGGTTGTGGCTGAAGCTTGTGAGTTTTGGCGTGAGCTGGGCTGAGCTTGGGTGAGCTTGCCGTGAGCTAAGGGAGGAAGAGGAAGTGAGAGGAGAGTCCTTGAAGCTCGGATCTGTTGTGTGTGAAGCTGGGGAGGAGCTTAAAAGGGAAGCCCTTGGAGCTTGAGTTTTGCCGTGAGGCTAGGGAAGAAGGAAGAGTCTTCTTGAGCTTGGGGAGTTCAATCTAGGCTTGATTCTTCCATTTGCTAAGGTGAGTTGTGACCAAAGGTGCATGAATGTTTTTGTGGGGAACTTGGGGATTCCGATTTGAACTTGGTGTTTCGGTGATGATTTCCGTTTTGAATTGTTGAAGTTTAGTATAGATTCTAAGCTTGAATTGGTAGGGAATCATTGATTCATGCTTGTGGTGCTCTATTGAGTGTTGATTGTGAAAATCTAGGATTGATTTGATGAATTTGTGTGATTTCCGTTTTTGGTAGTGATGATGAATAGTGAATTTCACTATTCATGACGTGGAATACTAGTCACGCTGGTTGTTAGATTATTTTCATGCGTGAATTTAATCTTGTTAGGAAATCAATGTTGATTTTGTTGGTGATAAATAGTGAATGTTTCACTATTCATGCTGCAGAATACTATTTACGCTGTGGAAGTGGGTTTACTATTCTGGTTGTTATGATTATTTTCTTGCGTGAATTTAATCGTGTTAGAAATCTTTGTGTTTGATTTCTTGGTGTTGATGAATAGTGAATGTTTCACTATTTATGTGGTGGAATACTATTCACGCTGCGGAAGCGGATTTATATTCCAGCCGTGGTAGATTATTTTCATGCGTAAATTTAATCTTTGTGCTTGTTTTGGTGGTAATGAATAGTAAATTTTACTATTCATGCTGTGGAATACTTTCACGCTGTGGAAGCGGATTCACTATTCCGGCTGTGGTAGATTATTTTCATGCGTGAATTTAATCGTGTTAGAAATTGATTGCTGTGGTGATTGATTTTCTTGTTGCTGTGGTTGTTTGAAATTGTGTGTAGCTTTCATATAACCTGTTGTTGGGAGGATCAATCTCACTCAACGTTTGGTTGTCCAAATGTTTATGCATCACTTTTGTTGATGCAGGTAAAGATAAGGTGTGATCGTGGAATCGAAGGCGTCGAGGAGAGGATGATTAGGACTCGTGTTTTTGCTGTTACATTTATGTCCATTGAAAAAAGCAAAAAAATTGAAAATTTTCAAAAATAAAAAAGAAGCATGTAGTATCATTTGCATATTAAGATTGAGTCTAGAAGCATTTAGATTTGCATATGCATATGGGATTCTTTCCTTCTAGAAGTTCATGCTTAGGATTAAGATCGTTGCCCTTATTCATGGTTATTTGTTGCTTGAGCATCTTTGAAAAAATAAAAACTCCATGTTGGAACCTTTGCATTTTATCAACTTCAACTTGGTAAAGCTACTTGATTCTTGAAGCATCTCTATGAACTTGAACCTAATTTGAATTTAATTTTCTTGCTTAGGCTGATTTGAATGCATTCTCATGGTAGACTATATGTCACATTTGTGTTTTCATATTCACTTTACCACCCTTGTGCTAACCCGAATGACCATTCTCCCCTTGTAACATCCAAAATTTGAGAAGAAAAAAAAAGAATCAGATTTTGGGTTTAATTAATCATTTGAAAAGTTTTGAACTTGTCTGATTTCAGAGAGATTTCTGATCGATTTAAAAGTTGGAAGCAAGATCTGTAAATAGAGAACAGAACAAGGACAAAAGTGCAAAATCGCGAAAATCTAGATGCATTCGAGTTCATCCTTTCCGAAATCTATGGAATAGTTTTTGGCAACTCGAATCTTCAGTATCCAACCATAATGCATTGTATTTATATGCGTTTTAAAGCCCTAAACATTTACAAGCCGACTACGCTGTCAAATTGAAACTTTTGGTGAGTTTTCGAGACCCTTTTTGCCTAAATCCGATATGCATATTTTTGGTAACTTATGCTCCGAATCTGTGGTGATTTAGGTTCTTTAAGGCCTCATTTGTTGCTGCTTTAGTTCTGTGTCGTCCCAGCCATAGTAGAAGCGATTGGTAATCTTCATCTTCTTCCTTCTTCATTTTTTCTTCCATGAAAGTGAGCTTCAAGCTCTTTAATGGTGGTTTTGTTTACAGGGAGAATTAGGATACAATCGTCCACATGAATCCAGCCCAAGTGACCGTTCCTCATTTTGTGTTCTGAGTTGATCGAATTTTTAGTTGTAAGTTCTCGGATCTGATGCTCATCTCTTCTAAGTGAAGATGTTTTAATCCGGTTCTGTTATATATAAAACCGGTTCTGGGCTTAAATGAACACAACAAACAAGCGCCTGTAATCGAAAATAAATCTGGACATATTTTAGCTTTAAACTGAATGGAAATCAGGCCGGTTCAGTAGGTTTTAAACCGGTTTTGGGAAGTTGGATTCCAGATTTTGAATAACATATTAATCGCATTTTTCTGATCAATGGTCGATTTTAGGTGCTTTATTTGGTGTTCAAGAGTGTTTGTAAACTTTTCGTTAAGGGTTCGTTAAGTTGAAAATTTGTGTCGAGGTGAGTTCTAACTCTCTTTTTAGAACAGATGTACAATGTATTTTGTTAGTCTGTTAGTGGTATTGAGGTCGGTTAATGTTAGGGGCCAGCATCCCTATGTTAGGGAACATACATATATTATGTATTGATTCTGTTAGTATATGGTATAGGTGACCAATGTTGGGGTAATACCATTATGCTATGACATTACTGGATATCTGGTCATTTTGTTCTGAAATATATGTCTGTTCTGATGATATAAATCTATTATGATGAAGTGATTATGTTTTGATGATTTTATTTTAGAATTTATTGGATATGAATTCATGTTTTTTTAGTACCAACACGTGAATATTTTTTCTGTGCGGGATCAGACCGTGTTGGTACATCTCAGTCGGGTTGTAGTCTCACTGAGCAATTTTTTTTCTCACCTAAGTTCTGATTTTCGTGCAGATGGTGTTGAGGACGAGCAGCGTGTAGTGCGAGACTTGGTAGTTTTTCTTTATATACATTTTATTTGCTCTTATTTCTCAAGGATTTGTGTTTTATGAGGTTTCAGACAGTGTCATTTTTTGTAGATTTTAATTTTATTTAATTATTTTAAAAACATTTCTAAAAAAAATATTATTTTAAAATTTTTATAGATCTTTACAGGTGGTATCAGAGCATGGTTTTACGAATCCTTGGTAATAAAACCTTTTTCGTTGTTTTAATTTAAAAGTGGTTTGAAAAAAGGGGTTTTAAATTTCGAGTTTATGAAGTTTTAGATAGGAAAATCAAAATAAAATTTGATACCTAGTCTTGCTTTAGGATTTGAAGTTTAGTGTCTAAAGTAGAGGTGATACTAGTATAAAATTAAGTTTTGAATTTTTTGAGTAATTGTGTTCAGATGGCTAGACGTGGACCTGCTAGAGATGTTCCCCAAGAGGCAAGACCTAATGTTCCCCTTGGTCGTGGTGCCCTACCTAATGTTGTCCCAATGGATGATCTGCAGCAGATGTTTCAGTCTATGAGTCAGATGTTTGCTCACAATGCCGCAATTCAGCAGACTTTGTTGCAGCGGCTATCCCAGGCAGCTGTCCCACAGCCGGTCCAGCAGGCAAATCATCAGCTGACTATTGGGTATTGCAGAATAGGTTCAAGAAAGAATGGGGCCTACAAAAGTTTGAAGGTTCTTCTGACCCTATGGAAGTAGAGAAATGGCTTGATCTTGTTAAAGAGGCACTAGGGTACTTGGGAGTTATTGAGGCTTTTAAGGTGCGAATGGTTACTCATCAACTTGCTGGAGATGCTCAACACTGGTGGAAACCGTTGTTACTTCCCGTCCCGGTGTAGAGTTGACTTGGGATGATTTTCAGAGGGCATTTATGGATCTGAATTTTCTGGAGTCTGTTAGATCGAACTTGAGGATGAAGTTTGAGGAGCTCAAGCAGAAAGATAAGACAGTAAGAGAATATCAAGTTGAGTTTGACCGTTTATCTTGTTATGGTACTCATATTATCCCATATGATCGCTCAAGAGCAAGACGATTTGAGCATGGACTTCGAGATTCCATCAGAGTTGTGGTGGAACCACAGAGACTACCAACGTATGCTGGAGTTTTGGAGTAGCTCTTTAGGAAACAGTAGTCATGTGGATAGACACAGGCGTCCACATGTACTTACTGTAGTTGGACTAATCATACGAGTGAGGTGTGTAATCGGGCTAGGAATGTATGTTTCCGTTGGGAACAGGCTGGACATTATATAGCAGATTGCCCTACCAATGGTCCAGTTAAGCCTGCACAAGTTCCTCAGACTCAAGGTCTCCGTCCACCTGTTCCACCACCTGGACGTCAAGTTGCTGGAGTTCGTGTGTATGCATTAGGCAATCAAGGTGAGACTGAAAATGCAGATGCGATCCAGGGTATGTTATCCATTCATGGTATTTTTGCATTTGTGCTTCTCGATACTGCTGCCATTCATTCCTTTATGTGTATTGATTGGTTTGAGAAATTGTCTGAAGTGGATAAGTTCCATTATGTTTGCCTATTCGTACACCGGGAGGAGGAGTTTTACACTCTCATGGGATAATCAGAGAGTGTCAGGTATTGGTAGAAGATGTATCACTTTTAGCGGATCTCATTGTACTCCCTTTGAAGGGATATGATGTCATTTTGGGATTCGACTAGTTGTTTTGCCATTTTGCGAATCTGAATTGTCGGGGAAGGAAGATTACTTTTTCAGTTCCTAGTTCTCCAATTGTCGAGTTTTGTGGCTCTAAAGGAAATCCTCGGTTGGTGATTATATCATGTTTGAAAGCAGAAAGATTGATAAATGAAGGATGTATGGGCTTCTTGGCGGTGCTAGTGGGTGAGTAAAAGCAATCACCTAAACTCGAAGAAATTCTAGTAGTATCAGATTTTCCAAATGTTTTTCCAAAGGATTAACCAGGTTTACCACCATCACGTGATGTTAGTTTTACGATTGAGTTTATCCCACGAACATCACCAATTTCCAAGGCTTCGTACATGATGGCTCCATCAGAAATGGTAGAGTTAAAGAAGCAGCTTATGGAGTTATTAGAGAAAGGCTTTATTCGTCCTAGTTCATCCCCTTGGGTGAACCTGTACTATTTATGAAAACGAAGGATGGTAGTATAAGGTTGTACATTGACTACATACAATTGAATCAAGTGACGATAAAGAACAAGTATCCTATGCCTAGGATCAATGACCTACTTGATGATGTGATCCTGGGGGGGGATCACGTCCCTGAATGCTCTCCAAATGCTTGGTGAAGTCTTTGAAGCAAGGAAACCCTCCGATGTGCCGGTTTGATGATGTTTGGCGAGTGAGAAGGGGAACAGATCGGTTCAAATGGATGAGTAACCACGAAAATGGATTGAATGAAACTTCTAAGAGTTGCGGAATCACTCTTAGACTATCAGGGGTGTTTGTAGTGCAAGGATATTTCCGAATACACTAAACAAACATGATCAAACAGTTTCATAGAGATTGAGAATAAGAAAGGTTTGATAAATCTGAAAAGAAAGAGAATACAAGTACTTATAGAGTTTCAGATACCTAGAATTAAAATACATAGAAAATAGATAATACTTAATGAATCAAAGCTGATCATTAAGTGTACAAAGACTAATGCAAGTAAACTCTTCAACTTCAAAGTGGCGAGAATGTTGAGTGAATGGAGTGGGCTTGGTTTCATCAAGAGGAAATGATAAAGAGTGTGTGGGCTGGCCTCATTAAAAACCTCTCTTGGAAAACCCATTGGGATAAAACCAAGAGGAGGGAAAAAGAGTACAAGACCACACATCTCTCTTGATGAATGCTTAAGTGGCGTGAATCACAATCAAGGTGACTGGATTAGCAAACTCAAGTCGGCCCTGGATATGGTGTAAGAGAGTGTAGAATGCTTGATGGAATCTTGCTTGCTTGGATCGAGTCATCGGACCAAGGGGCACATGTAGATCTTTGTCGTTGGCTTCCTCAAGTCCATGTTGCTTTGTGGCTTCTCCTTTAGCTTCCTTGAGCTCTGGTTCAAGCTGCTCCTCCATCTCCTTAGCTCCCTTAAGCTCTGGTTCAAGCTGCTCCTCTATTTCCTTAGCTTCCTCAAATTGGCTGCTGGTTAGGATCTCATCATCCTCTCCCACTTGAAAAGGATTTGACCTCAAATCTGTTTCATCTGCGCAAAAAGGAACCAGATCAGTTATGTTGAAGCTTGAACTTACGTTGTACTTACCTTGGAGGTCCAGCTGGTAGGCATTGTCGTTAAGTTTCTTGATGACTTTGAAAGGACCGTCCATTCGGGGCATCAGCTTGGACTTTCTTTCGTTGGGAAATCATTCCTTTCTCAAATGTATCCAAACCAAATCGCCTTTGTTAGCATACTTGGCATAGAGTTTGGTCTTGCTCTCCAAATTGATCCGAGCTTTCTCATGAATCTGCTTGACAAGTTCTGCTTTCTTTCTTCCATCGTGAGACTGGATTTTAGACTTAGCTTGTTTGCAAGTTGTACATCTTTCACAAGCTTTCTCTACATCTCTCCGCATGTGTGGCCAAAAGAAATGTTCTTGCATCACACTCAAGGTCTTAGCTACGCCAAAATGTCCCATGAGACCACCTGCGTGAGCTTCCTTCACAAACAAATCTCTTAAAGAGGAGTTAGGTACACACAATCTATTTTCATAAAAGAGAAAACCGTCACATTGAAAATATTTGCCGCTACCGAACTTCTCACAAGAAGCATAGATGTCCTTAAAATCAGGATCAGAAGCATATAAAGTCTTGATATGCTCGAACCCTAGTAGCTTAACTTCTAAAGAGTTCAAGAGAACATACCTCCGAGAAAGAGCATCGGCTACTACATTCTCTTTACCTTTCTTGTATTTGATCACATACGGAAAAGTTTCAATGAATTCCACCCACCTTGCGTGTCTTTTATTCAGCTTTTGTTGTCCTTTGAGATGCTTTAGAGACTCATGATCCGTGTGGATAACAAATTCCTTGGGCCAAAGATAATGTTGCCATGTTTGCAAGGCACGAACAAGCGCATAGAGCTCTTTATCGTAAGTGGGGTAATTGAGCGTGGATCCTCCAAGTTTTTCACTAAAGTAGGCTATGGGCTTCATTTTCTGCATAAGTACAGCACCAATACCAAATCCTGAGGCATCACATTCAATTTCAAATGTTTTATCAAATTAGGAAGAGATAGCACCGGAGAGTGTGTGAGCTTGTCTTTCAAAGCTTGGAAAGCATCTTCTTGAGCTTGCTCCCACTTAAATCCAACATTCTTTTTGATAACTTCAGTGAGTGGAGCTGCTAGAGTGCTAAAGTCTTTGATGAATCTCTGATAAAAACCGGCAAGGCCATGAAAGCTTCTCACTTCGCCGACATTTCTAGGACTCGGCCATTCATTGATCGCTTGGATCTTTTCCTCATCAACCTTAATGCCATCTGTACTCACAACAAAACCTAAGAAGACAAGGTTATCTGTTCCAAAGGTACATTTCTTAAGATTAGCATACAAGGTTTCTTTCTTAAGTACTTCCAAAACTTTTCTAAGATGCTCCACATGATCATCCAAGCTACGGCTATAGATTAGGATATCATCGAAATATACAACCACAAAATGACCTATGAATGCTCTAAGAACATGATTCATTAGTCTCATGAAAGTACTAGGTGCGTTGGTTAATCCAAAAGGCATGACTAACCATTCATATAGACCATGTTTAGTTTTAAACGCGGTTTTCCATTCATCCCCTTCTTTCATCCTAATTTGATGATATCCGCATTTAAGATCTACCTTAGAAAAAATGCTAGAACCATGCAATTCATCAAGCATATCATCTAATCTAGGTATAGGATGTCGATACTTTACAGTGATATTGTTGATCGCACGGCAATCGACACACATCCTCCAGCTTCCATCTTTCTTAGGGACGAGCAAAACGGGCACGGCACATGGGCTCATACTCTCTCGGATATGTCCTTTCTCCATGAGCTTGGTGACTTGCTGTTGAAGCTCCTTAGTCTCTAGAGGATTGGTTCTGTAGGCGGGTTTGTTGGGAAGAGAAGCTCCGGGTGTGAAATCGATCTGGTGTTCAATGCCACGGATTGGCGGCAGACCTTGTGGAGGTTCTTCCGGGAAAACATCTTGAAACTCCTGTAAAAGAAACTGAATTTTGCTAGGGATTTCCTGCACCGTTTGGTTAGTTTTAAGACATTCTTTAAACACAAAAAGTAGGGATGGCGGATAACTTCCTTGTTGAGGCTTGATCATAAGATTGGTCGGTTGTTTGAGCTTGGATTCGGAAGTGATCTTGTTTTTCTTCAAAGCGATCTGGTCTAGATGAACCTCTTGCGGTGTTAACGGTACGAGAATGTTCCTCTTGCCTTTGAACTCAAAGGTATACCGGTTGGTGAACCCATCATGCATGACTTTACTATCAGATTGCCAAGGTCTTCCAAGAAGTATATGCCCAGCATCCATTGGCAAGATATCACATAGGACTTCATCTTCATATTTCCCGATAGACAAAGGAACTAAGACCTGATTCTTAACTTCCAACTCTCCCTCATCATTAAGCCATTGTAGTTTGTAAGGCTTAGCTCTCTTAATGACCGTTAGCCCAAGTTTTTCCACCATGGACTCACTCGCAACATTCGTACAACTCCCTCCATCGATTACTAAGCTGCAAACTTTTTCCTTTACTAAACATCGAGTATGGAATAGATTCTCCTGTTGCTCATTTTTCTCGAAAGTAGTATGCAGATTCAAGGTCCTCCTCGTGACTAAGAGTTGTCCTACCGTTGGCATCGCAACATGCTCTTCTATAGAATCAGCTTCCGAATGTTCTTCTTCAGATTCTAGTTCTCCATTGGCTCGGATGACTATAGTTCGTTTATTGGAACAGGCGTTCGAATAATGGCCAAAACCTTTACATCTGAAGCATTGTATTTCCCTGGTCTTGGTGCTTGAACCCTTATCAATGCCCTTAAGACGTGGCTCTTCTGTCCAAGGCTTAGAAAGCGGCTGGTGGTCCTTGATAGGTTTGTCGTCTCGGGTTTGGCTGACTCTTGTGGAAACATAACCGGGTCTAGGGTTCCTTCTCTTAAGCTGTTTCTCAAACATGTTAGCTTTATGAAGAAGCTCTTCTATTTCCACATAATGGTGTACTTCAAGCCGATCCATAATTTCCCTATTAAGGCCGCCCATAAATCTGGCCATAGTAGCTTCCCCATCTTCTCCGATATCAGCTCTAAGCAACAAAGTTTCCATCTCCTTGTAGTATTCTTCCACAGACTTACTTCCTTGAGATAGATTCCTCAGCCTTAGATGCAACTCTCTATGATAATGACTAGGTATGAACCTCTTCCTCATAATAATCTTCATTTGATTCCAAGTTTCAATAGGAAGATCTCCAACCCTTCTCCTTGAAGTTACTAGCTGATCCCACCAACTTAAGGCATAATCTTTGAATGCGGTTGGAGCTATCCGAACCATGTGGTCTTGAGTGAATTCTCTGCAGTCAAAGATGATCTCAATCTTTTTCTCCAACTCTAGATATTCTTCTGGATTATTTGTTCCATGGAAAGATGGAATCTCGATTTTTAGGACGGCTAAAGGATCTCGGGATTGAGTTTGATTGATCCTAAGGGGTTGCTCCTCTCTTGGTCGTCTTCTTCTTGAATGATGTGTTCTAGAGGAGTGACTATAGTACTGCTCAGCCTCAGAAGGTTGTGATTGCCTCCTAAATCGGTCGTTGATGGATCTGTCGAACTCAGCTCTCATCTCTGCCCTCATGGTTGCTATACTCTCGTTCATCATTGCCTTAAAGGAGTCAAGAAGCTGCTTGTTGGAGTTTGCGGATTCTTCTTCACCATTGCTGGTTTCTGCCATAGTACCTGATCAGATTGAAACAAAATAACAAGTAAAATGCCCAGCAGATAACACAACAACAATACAAGATAAGCTTGCTTGGAATCCAAGAGACAGTTTGGTTTGATCGACTCAAATAAAATGTCCAAATACGTTCAAAAATTCTAGAAACAATTTTCTAAAACACCTGACTCATTTTAGAAACATATCCAACCGATCTCACTATTTTAGCAATTAAAACGGATTTATGAAAATTAAAACACTGAAAATCGCAGAAAATCTCTTCTCAAAATCACTTGAAGATGATCGGTCAGATTAAAATATCAAATCGTGTCCAAAAATTCCAAAATAAATTTTCACAGAAACTAGACTCATAGTATGTTCTTTGAAAACAGATTTCACGATTTTATCTATTACCAAAAATTTATGAAAATTCCGACAATCAACAGGTAAATCGATTCAAAGGTTATGAAGAATATGAAAGGGTATAATTGATTTGAAAAGACACAACCTGAGATGGAGTCTGCTCTGATACCACTTGATGTGATCCTGGGGGAGGATCACGTCCCTGAATGCTCTCCAAATGCTTGGTGAAGTCTTTGAAGCAAGGAAACCCTCCGATGTGCCGGTTTGATGATGTTTGGCGAGTGAGAAGGGGAACAGATCGGTTCAAATGGATGAGTAACCACGAAAATGGATTGAATGAAACTTCTAAGAGTTGCGGAATCACTCTTAGACTATCAGGGGTGTTTGTAGTGCAAGGATATTTCCGAATACACTAAACAAACATGATCAAACAGTTTCAAAGAGATTGAGAATAAGAAAGGTTTGATAAATCTGAAAAGAAAGAGAATACAAGTACTTATAGAGTTTCAGATACCTAGAATTAAAATACATAGAAAATAGATAATACTTAATGAATCAAAGCTGATCATTAAGTGTACAAAGACTAATGCAAGTAAACTCTTCAACTTCAAAGTGGCGAGAATGTTGAGTGAATGGAGTGGGCTTGGTTTCATCAAGAGGAAATGATAAAGAGTGTGTGGGCTGGCCTCATTAAAAACCTCTCTTGGAAAACCCATTGGGATAAAACCAAGAGGAGGGAAAAAGAGTACAAGACCACACATCTCTCTTGATGAATGCTTAAGTGGCGTGAATCACAATCAAGGTGACTGGATTAGCAAACTCAAGTCGGCCCTGGATATGGTGTAAGAGAGTGTAGAATGCTTGATGGAATCTTGCTTGCTTGGATCGAGTCATCGGACCAAAGGGCACATGTAGATCTTTGTCGTTGGCTTCCTCAAGTCCATGTTGCTTTGTGGCTTCTCCTTTAGCTTCCTTAAGCTCTGGTTCAAGCTGCTCCTCCATCTCCTTAGCTCCCTTAAGCTCTGGTTCAAGCTGCTCCTCTATTTCCTTAGCTTCCTCAAATCGGCTGCTGGTTAGGATCTCATCACTTGATCAGCTTCAAGGAGCGAATTGGTTCTCTAAGATCGATCTAAGGTCAGGCTATCATCAGGTGAGAATCCGAGAAGGGTTATATCTCCAAGCCAGCTTTTTGGACCAGATATGGACATTTTAAATTTGTGGTTATGCCTTTTTGCCTAACTAATGCTCCAGCTATATTCATGGATTTGATGAACAGGGTATTTAGACCGCACTTAGACAATTTTGTCATTGTGTTCATCGATGATATCTTGGTTTATTCAAAGAGTCGGGAAGAGCATGCTAAGCATTTAAGATTGATACTTTAGACACTTAAAGAAGAGCGGTTGTATGCTAAGTGGAGCAAGTGCGAATTTTGGCTTCGATAAATAGGATTTTTGGGATATTTTATATCAGGAAAAGGTGTTGCAGTCGATCCTGCCAAAGTAGAGACGGTCACTAACTGGAAGCAGCCGAACAATGTCTTAGAAATCTGTAGTTTTCTTGGTCTAGCCGGGTATTACAGAAAGTTCATAGAAAGTTTTTCTCAAATTGCTAGACCACTTACCCAAATACTTTGCAAGGGAACTAAGTTTATTTGGAGTGAGTCTTGTGAGGAGAGCTTTAAGGCACTGAAGAAAAGGTTAACTTCTGCTCCGGTGTTAGCTTTTCCGAGACCGGGTGAAGGGTATGTGACATACACTGATGCTTCTTTGTCAGGACTGGGTTGTGTGTTGATGCAAGAGAATAAGGTGATTGCTTATGCATCTAGACAGTTGCGTAAGCATGAGGTCAACTACTCAACGCACGATCTTGAACTAGCTGCAGCGGTTTTTACACTTAAGTTATGACGCCAATATTTGTACGCACAAATGGTGGAAATATTCACAGATCACAAAAGTCTTAAAGTATTTATTTTCGCAGAAGAAGTTGAATCTTAGACAGAGAAGATGGATTGAGTTGCTAAGTGACTATGAATATGAGATTCTCTATCATCCAGGAAAAGCTAATGTTGTTGCTGATGGCTTGAGTAGAAAGCAAATTGCAGTGGCATCTCTAAGATCACAATGGAACTTAGTAGCGGAGATGAGTCAGCTTCATATTCGTATCCGGGAGGGAAAAGAAGGATTCTTTGCCACATTGGGTATTCAAACAGATTTATTAGCAAGCATTCGTGATGCTCAGAGGCAAGATGATAAATTAAAGCTTATTTGTGAGAAACCTGAGGATTTCAGTCAATTGGGATATAAGCTTAGAGATGATACAGTGTTATCTTTCAAAGGCAGAGTTTGTGTACCTAAGGTGCCTGAGTTGTTGGAAGAGATTCTGCGAGAAGGACATCAATTAGGGTATACGGTCCACTCAGGTAGCACTAAGATGTATCAAACGCTTAAACCTTTTTATCACTGGAATTGTATGAAGGTCTATGTTGCAGAGTTTGTATCAAATTGTTTGATATGTCAGCAAGTAAAAATTGAGCATCAAAAGCCTAGTGGTAAACTGCAACCGTTACCTATCCCAGAGTGGAAATGGGAAAAAGTTTCTATGGATTTTGTCACTGGACTTCCAAGGTCACAAAAAGAAAATGACTCGATTTGGGTAATAGTGGACCGACTCACTAAATCAGCTCATTTCTGCCAGTAAAGAAGACATTTTCTATATCCCGACTTGCAGAGATCTATGTGGAAGAAATTGTGAGGTTGCATGGAGTCCCAAGTAGCATTGTTTCAGACCATGATCCAAAATTCACTTCTCATTTTCGGAATGGCCTACATCAGACATTGGGTATGCAACTACATTTTAGTACCGCTTATCATCCTCAGACAGATGGGCAGTCTGAGAGAACTATTTAAACACTAGAGGATATGTTGAGATCATGTGTTTTGGATAGCCATCAAACATCAGAGAGGTCATTACCATTGATTGAGTTTGCTTATAATAATAGTTTCCATGCGAGTATTGGTATGGCACCATTCGAGGCTCTACATAGAAGGCGATGTCGTACACTTCTTTGTTGGGCTGAAGCCAAAGAAACTACCGGTATTGGACCTGGGTTAGTTATGGAAACCACTGAAAATTGAGGTTGATCAGAGATAGGATGAAAGCTGCCCAATACCGACAAAAGAGTTATGCAGATCGTCGAAGGCATGATTTGGAATTTTAGGTGGCTGATCAAGTATTTGTTAAAGTTCAACCCATGAAAGGCAAAGTTTGATTTGGGCAGTCAGGAAAGTTAAAACCGCGCTTTATTGGTGCTTTTAGGATTCTTGAGAGTATTGGGAATGTAGCATATCGCTTGGAATTCCCTTCAGAATTGGGATATGTTCATAAAGTATTCCATGTATCGATGTTGAGGAAATATCATTATGACCCGTCTCATGTGGTAGACTTTCAACCATTGGAAATTCAAGATGAC
This sequence comes from Cardamine occulta, assembly GCA_028015245.1. Classification (NCBI taxonomy): domain Eukaryota; kingdom Viridiplantae; phylum Streptophyta; class Magnoliopsida; order Brassicales; family Brassicaceae; genus Cardamine; species Cardamine occulta. The sequence continues at coordinate 14,630,027 of CM051376.1, read as the reverse complement.
ATGAGCTATGAAGAAGAACCAATTCAAGTATTGGAAACAAGGGTGAAAGAGCTCAGGAGGAAAACTATACCCCTCGTTAAGATCTTGTGGGCGAATCATGGTGCTCATGAAGCGTCGTGGGAGTTGGAGTCGAAGATGAAAACAAATTATCCCCACCTATTCCACGTAAGTCTCTGAATTCGAGGACGAATCCTTTTTAAGGGAGGTGGAATTGTAACATCCAAAATTTGAGAAGAAAAAAAAAGAATCAGATTTTGTGTTTAATTGATCAATTTGAAAAGTTTTGAACTTGTCTGATTTCAGGGAGATTTCTTATCGATTTAAAAGTTAGAAGCAAGATCTGTAAATAGAGAACATAACAAAGAAAAAAGTGCAAAATCGCGAAAATCTAAATGAATTCGAGTTCATCCTTTCCGAAATCTATGGGATAGTTTTTGGCAACTCGAATTTTCAGTTTCCAACCCTAATGCATCGTATTTATATGCGTTTTAAAGCCCTAAACATTTCCAAGCCGAGTACGCTGTCAAATTGAAACTTTTGGTGAGTTTTTGAGACCCTTTTTGCCTAAATCCGATATGCATATTTTTGATAACTTATGCTCAGAATCTGTGGTGATTTAGGTTCTTTAAGGCCTCATCTGTCGTCCCAGCCATAGTAGAAGCGATTGGTAAGCTTCATCTTCTTCCTTCTTCAATTTTTCTTCCATGAAAGTGAGCTTCAAGCTCTTTAATGGTAGTTTTGTTTACAGGGAGAATTAGGATACAATCTATATCTCTTTAGAAACTTCTCGTCCTCATGAATCCAGCCCAAGTGACCGTTCCTCATTTGGTGTTCTGAGTTGATCGAATTTTTAGTTGTAAGTTCTCGGATCTGATGCTCATATCTTCTAAGTGAAGATGTTTTAATCCGGTTCTGTTATATTTAAAACCGGTTCTGGGCTTAAATGAACACAACAAACAAGCGCCTATAATTGAAAATAAATCTGGACATATTTTAGCTTTGAACCAAATGGAAATCAGGCTGGTTAAGTATGTTTTAAACCGGTTTTGGGAAGTTGGATTCCAGACTTAGATTTGTCTTGTCGAAAGCTTTCGAATGACATATTGATCGTATTTTGCTGATCAATGGTCGATTTTAGGTGCTTTATTTGGTGTTCAAGAGTGTTTGTAAACTTTTCGTTAAGGGTTCGTTAAGCTGAAAATTTGTGTCGAGGTGAGTTCTAACTCTCTTTTTAGTTATTATACAATGATATAATATTTTAGAAAATTTTAGTGATAAGTAAATATTTGAATATTAATTCAATATATTAATTCGAATATGAACTAATAATTGATTAAATTATTTATAATTTGGAAATTATGTGATTATGTCTTTATGGGTTACTAGAAATTATGATTCTGATGATGATATATGTTATTCTGTTAAGACAGGTATCAACATGCTTCTCTGATTTAGGTAGCTCTATTGAGCAAATCTGTGGCGGCCGGCATCATCAACAGATGTACTATGTATTCTGTTAGTCTGTTAATGGTATTGAGGTCGGTTAATGTCGTGGACCGTACTTCCTTATCACCTTGTTAGGGGTCAGCTTCCCTATCAAGTATATTATGTATATATTCTGTTAGTATATGGTTTAGGTGACCAATGCTGGGGTCATACCATTATGCTATGATATTGCTGGATATCTGGTCATTCTTTTCTGAAATATATGTCTGTTCTGATGATATAGATCTGTTATGATGAAGTTATTATGTTTTGATGATTTTATTTTAGAATTTATTGGATATGAATTCATGTTTTTTTAGTACCAACACGTGAATATTTTTTCTGTGCGGGATAAGACCGTGTTGGTACATGTCAGTCGGGTTGTAGTCTCAGTGAGCAATTTTTTTTGCTCACCTAAGTTTTGATTTCCGTGCAGACCGTGATGAGGAGGAGCAGCGTGTAGCCGATGTTTAGAGTGTTGAATACGTTGTAGCGCGAGACTTTGTAGTTTTTTTTATGTACATTTTATTTGCTCTTATTTCTCAAGGATTTGTTTTTTTGTATGAGGTTTCAGACAATGTCATTTTTTGAGATTTTAATTTTATTTAATTATTTTAAAAACATTTATAAAAAAATATTATTTTAGAATTTGTTTTGGGTCGTTACACCCCTACCCTTAACCTTAACCATTTCCTTCATACCCTTTGATTAACTTGATGAGTGAGGCCTTTTGTTGATCATGCTATGATTTTGCAAAAACTTGAGAGTATTGGGAATGACAAAGGATTGATTAGCTCTCGTTTTAGCTAGCAATGGTAAGTCTAGTGATTAAGATGGGAATGAAATACTTTACTGATTATATTAGCTATTTGGTTTGGGTGTTGGAAAAGAAAGAAAAAAAGACGAAAACCCGAATGAGAGTAATTTGATTTCCCTAAGCGAGACCGCACTAATTAATGTTAAAGAGATGTCTTCTATTGGATTGTGATTTTTTGATTGAGTTTAGGGGTTGCACTAGAAATTTTCATTGTAAATAAATATGGAGAAGTACGAAAGAGTAAGATGTTTGTTCTTGCACCGTTTAACTATCTTTGAGGACAATGCATTTAATCCTTCGTTTGAAATTTTGTTGTTTGAATCCCCATTTTCACACCTCTTCCCCTATTTGTCTCTTATATTTGCTTGAAGACAAGTAAGAGATAAGTTTGGGGTGTTGATATCTTGTCTTTTTAGTGTTTTTAAACATCAATTTTGATTAAGTATCTTACATTTGCATTCCATATTTAGGGTCTAGCTAGATTCATGTTTGGTTATGTTTTATAATTTGTTAGGTCTTTGGAGTAATGATGCGACAAGGAGATCAGTGGTATGGAAAATAATCAAAAGAAGCTCTTGCTGAAGAACTGAGCATCTGGTGGCCAACTCCAGCGGCAATGGCATACCGTGGGGCCTCAGTGAGGAAGTGCAGCGGCCAGAAGAGGATGAGCATCTCCAGCAGCAGTCTCCATCGACTTTATGTCACCGCTGTGGAGTCAACAAACACGGCTTGGGAAAACATCGAGGAAGTGCAGAGGGATGAAGACCTTGAGGAGCACCAGCGGCAAACTCCAGCAGTCTTCGGCGGCCGGTGAGGTCCAGCGGGATGGCGCAGCTGCCAGTTTGGGCGGCGTCTCGACGTTGTTGGACCGGCCCAGAATCCTCAATCCCTAAACCGGCTTGAATATGATTTATTATTAGTTGTCTTGGTTTAATGTTGGTTTACTTAGTTTCCTTTTTCTTTTTGCTAAAAATACTCTAATTAGAAACTCTGATGCTTGTTTTTTAGAATTCTCTCTTAGCCTCTTTTGAGTTCTAAGAAGACTTGGTTTCGAATCTCTCTAATTTTAAGTATCAAATCTATTTTTTTCTTAAATCTTTTTTCTATTCTCTTATTAATCATGATTATGCACCTATCAAGCTCATTGACTTGTGTTTTCATGACTATGAGTGGGTAGTCTTTTAGCTGAGTTTAGGGTTTGAAGATTAGGATGATTTGATGAGTTAGTGATGATGTTTAGGATAAGATCTTAGGTAGTCCTTCATTTAGGTTTTTAGTAATGCTAGATTAAGCTTGTAATTAAGAATTCTAGATCATTAGCATTTCATGATCGGAAGGTGTTCGATCAAATGCTTGAAAGAACGTAAAATTTCTTTTCATGCCTAGCCTATGATTATTAACGCTCATTAGTCTTTGAATTGTGAACAGAAGTTGTTGATGATTCATTGATAAGTGTAGAGACTGGTACCATAGAAATGGATTAGTGTAGATAGTGATCTGATATGTCAGTATTTTACATGATTTATGCATACATTTTTCTTTCTATTTGCTTAGTTTCACCTTAAGTTCACAACATTTCTAGTCCAATTTCATATATTTTTGCACTTAGGAGAATTTGCACTAGCATTTGCATACATGTTGCATTTTGGAACTAAAACAGGTACAACTTGGAGCATGGATGCTAGGACAGCTCGAATCCCACACGTGTCCCACTCGAGCCCGTGCTTGCCACCCCACTCGAGACCTCACTCGAGTCTGCGCTTGCCACCCCACTCGAGACCACACTCGAGCCCGCGCCTACCACCCCACTTGAGACACAACTCGAGCCCGCGCTTGACACCCAATCGAGACCCCACTCGAGTCCGCGCTTGCCACCCCACTCGAGACCCCACTCGAGCCCGCGCTTGCCACCCCACTCGAGCCTTGCCATGCGACGCTCTCTGCTTGAGCCCACCTCCATTCGAGTCCGCACTCAAAATCGCATCCCCGACTCTACCTCAGCTCCACCACAATCACTTTGATGCTGCACTCAACGTTACCACTCGACGCTGGCACTGGAGTCCCCACTCCACTCAACATACTCGACCAGACTTGGTAGAGCTGCACCATCCGCGAAGACTTACCTATTTTTTCTTTGTCTTTTTCTGTTTTAGGGTTTTTCATATTTTACTATAAATACCATTGTTTGGTATTATCCAGCGGACATGTCTTTTATTTTTAGGGTTTTTCTCTGCCTCCAAACCTTGTTCTTGGTGTTCTTCATTTTGTAATTCAGATCTCTCTTAATTTAGTATTTAGTTTACTTTAATTCTTTGCAGTCTGATATGATCCTAGGTGAGGATCAAGTCCCTGAATGCTTCTCCAAGAGGTTGTGAGGATTGGTGACAAGGTGAGTGATGCGGAAGAGATGAAAGGTGAAGAACTAGGAAGGGATCCGATGAGTTTGGGGGGTTGATGCGAAACTTCCAAAGGAGATGGAGATCCTCTGGACTTTCAGGCTTGCTCTGGACGTGGGTGAAGACCCTAGACGAGGTGAACAAGGGGTGGATCGAGATGAAACTTCCTAGGAGTGTGAAAGATCCTAAGACTTTCGACTTACTTGGTGTGAAGGATGAAGATCCGAACACTTTAAGTAAGAATGAACAAACAAATTTCAGAGAGTTTTAGAAGTTGAAAAGATGTTTGATAACTCACAAATGAAGCCTTACATGAGTTTAAATCAACAAGAGAATAAAGGAAAAATCTTGAAAATTACAAGCATTAAAACCAAAGTTTGACAAAGAAAATAACTCTTCAAGTCTTGAGATTTTCCGCTGAACTCTTATTGGACTTGGGCTGTGCTTCACTTGGATAGGAGATAGAAATGGGCTTAAGCTTTATCAAGAGGCTGATGAGTGAGTGATATGGCTTACCTCATTAAAAACCTTATTTGGAAAACCCATTGGGACAAAACCAAATGAAGGGAAAAAGAGTATAAGTCATATCACCTCTCTTGATAAATGTTTAGGTGGCTTGTATCACAACCAATGTGGCTGGATTAGCACACACCAAACTGCCCGAGATGGTGTTGAGGAGATGTTGCAAAGTGGTCTTGAGCTTCTTTTGTTTAGACCGAGTGATAGGACCCGGAGAAATGCATAAATCTTCAGCTCCTTGTAGCTCCGGTTCAAGCTGCTGCCTTTGCTCCTCTTTGGTGCATAGGTTCCTCATCCTTGCTGGCCATAATCATATCATCCTCTCCCTCTTGAAAAGGATTTGACCTCAAATCTGTTTCTTCTGCAAAATAAGGAACCAAATCAGTAATATTAAAACTCGAACTTACATGGTACTTACCTTGGAGATCAAGCTGGTAGGCGTTGTCTAGTTGTTCTTTAGCTCCCAGCTCCCCAGGTTTAAGCTGTTGATTAGTTCCAAGCTCCAAGCTATCCATGCTATCCATCCTCAAATCCGAACAATCTGCAAGGAAAAAGATTAAATTAGAATATTTGAAGTAAGTCGCAATATACTCACCTTGCAAGCAGATTTTGTAGGAATGGATCTGTTCTATGACTCGAAGTGAACAATATCCTTCTTGCATTAGTTTGAACTCCTCTTGGTCTGTAAAACGTTTCTCCATCATACGAATCCAAAACTGGTAACCAATCTCAAAGTTCTTAATATTCTCCTCTTCGTTTGCTGGCTTTTGTTGCTCTATGTCTAGCAAACGCTCCTTTGGTTTAAGAACAATTTGAACAACAATTTTCTTAAGCCAAACATGGTAGAGCCACGTCCTAGGTGCATGAAAATTTAGCTCTCCATCCTGTATATCCTGTATCCTCACAACAAAGACTCGAGACAAGAGATCATAGGTGCAAAGAATATAGTCATTCCGACTAGCACACAATTTATTACTTAGATCATCTAGAACAGATTTCAAAGGTTCAATATGATCATCTAAGTGTTTATTAAAATTCAGAATGCTATCATAACAAACAATTTCTCCAAAGAATAATTCAGCATTGGGTGAAGCACTAGCAAAATTAGAGAAATTAGCAATATCTATGAGCACATAATTTCTATTAGGTTCACACATTTTATCAAACAAAAATCCTCCATGCCTAAAGAATTTCTTATGCTCAAATTTCTCACAATAATGAATCACATCTTTAAAATCAACAGTTGACATATAAATCTCTTTGATGTGTTCATATTCTAGCAACTTAGATTTAGGAACAAAAAGAAATGCATACCTTTGAACTGTTGCATCAGGCACAACAATTTCCTTACCTATCTTGTTTCCCATGTCATAAGGAAATGCTTCAACGGGTGCTCCTGGATCAAAGACGATATGATTCTCCTTCCCACAAATTAGTGAGACAATTCCTGAGTCGTATTTAGGCATACAACTTGAAGTCCTGAAAATGACATGGTTGCTTACTCGGCAGCACCGGTGCAAGGTTAGTGAAACTCATAAGAGTTTCTTTATACATAAACGCATTTACAGGTGGTTTAAGAATGAATGCTCTCTTGTCCTTACCAGTACTATTAAAAGATTTTGAAGAACTCACATGTTTGTGTTCACAAGTTAACTCATTGGATACTTTCTCCTTTTCTGGCTGCTCCTTAGCCGTGACGTAGAGGTCTTCCTCTCTCTTTATGTCCTCTCTCTTTTCACTTCTTCTTGTATGTTTCAAGACTACCCTAAAACCTTTGTTTGGCCCTTGTGACAGAGACAAGTGAATTATATCTGCGTGATCAGGGATAAAATGATTCTTGGGAACAAAGATACTTACCTTGTCGAGTTCAAGTTCTTTATCTCTGAGCATAGGCAATGCATCTGGTGGTTCATCTTTGAATTTAACAAGAATCTTATTATCATATCTCAGGATCACACTGTAGTCGTGGAAGTTATCAAAGGGAAGCTTCCGTGAGTTGTTTCCTAAAGACAAGTCCTGCAAAAATTTGTTAAGCTCACTCGGTGGCACCGGTGCAAGGTTAGATACAAGAAAATCGAAAATTGGACCAGTTTGGAACATATCCTCGGAGATGGTTGGCGATAATTCTTGGAGTTTTCTTCTAGGCAAAGCTCCATGCTCCGTGTCTTGATAGCTTTGAAAGGTGTTCGACTCCTTTCTCAAGACAACTCCAATTCCAGTCCTCACAAAGAAATGGGTCGAGAGAACTTCTAAGTCTGGTGGCTCCTCTTTTAGACCTGCAATATTTTCAACACCTTTGGCAAAGAGCAAGCGTATTATCACAGTCGTAGAGTCACTATAAACAAATACACAAGTTTCATTTCGGACCCCAGAATTTTCTTTATCATGTTCCTCTTTTATTTGCGTCCTAAGACAAGAGTTTGGTTCCGAATATTCTTTGAATACACCTAACTTTTTCTTAATAGTTTCTGGAGATGATAAAATCTTACTCACAACCTTGGAATCATGAGAATCAAATTGAATTAAATTGGAATCATAGTGATCTGATATGTCAGTATTTTACATGATTTATGCATACATTTTTCTTTCTATTTGCTTAGTTTCACCTTAAGTTCACAACATTTCTAGTCCAATTTCATATATTTTTGCACTTAGGAGAATTTGCACTAGCATTTGCATACATGTTGCATTTTGGAACTAAAACAGGTACAACTTGGAGCATGGATGCTAGAACAGCTCGAATCCCACACGTGTCCCACTCGAGCCCGTGCTTGCCACCCCACTCGAGACCTTACTCGAGTCCGCGCTTGCCACCCCACTCGAGACCACACTCGAGCCCGCGCCTACCACCCCACTCGAGACACCACTCGACACCCAATCGAGACCTCGCTCTTGCTGAAGAACTGAGCATCTGGTGGCCAACTCCAGCAGCCATGGCATACCGTGGGGCCTCAGTGAGGAAGTGCAGCGGCCAGAAGAGGATGAGCATCTCCAGCAGCAGTCTCCATCGACTTTATGTCACCGCTGTGGAGTCAACAAACACGGCTTGGGAAAACATCGAGGAAGTGCAGAGGGATGAAGACCTTGAGGAGCACCAGTGGCAAACTCCAGCAGTCTTTGGCGGCCGGTGATGTCCAGCGGGATGGCGCAGCGGCCAGTTTGGGCGGCGTCTCGACGTTGTTGGACCGGCCCAGAATCCTCAATCCCTAAACCGGCTTGAATATGATTTATTATTAGTTGTCTTGGTTTAATGTTGGTTTAATGTTGGTTTACTTAGTTTCTTTTTTCTTTCTGCTAAAAATACTCTAATTAGAAACCCTGATGCTTGTTTTTTAGAATTCTCTCTTAGCCTCTTTTGAGTTCTAAGAAGACTTGGTTTTGAATCTCTCTAATTTTAAGTATCAAATCTAGTTTTTTCTTAAATCTTTCTTCTATTCTCTTATTAATCATGATTATGCATCTATCAAGCTCATTTGACTTGTGTTTTCATGACTATGAGTGAGTAGTCTTTTAGATGAGTTTAGGATTTGAAGATTAGGATGATTTGATGAGTTAGTGATGATGTTTAGGATAAGATCTTAGGTAGTCCTTCATTTAGGTTTTTAATAATGCTAGATTAAGCTTGTAATTAAGAATTCTAGATCATTAGCATTTCATGATCGGAAGGTGTTCGATCAAATGCTTGAAAGAACGTAAAATTTCTTTTCATGCCTAGCCTATGATTATTAACGCTCATTAGTCATTGAATTGTGAACAGAAGTTGTTGATGATTCATTGATAAGTGTAGAGATAGTACCATAGAAATGGATTAGTGTAGATAGTGATCTGATATGTCAGTATTTTATATGATTTATGCATATATTTTTCTTTCTATTTGCTTAGTTTCACCTTGAGTTCACAGCATTTCTAGTCCAATTTCATATGTTTTTGCACTTAGGAGAATTTGCACTAGCATTTGCATACATGTTGCATTTTGAAGCTAAAACAGGTACAACTTGGAGCATGGATGCTAGGACAGCTCGAATCCCACACGTGTCCCACTCGAGCCCACACTTGCCACCCCACTCGAGACCTCACTCGAGTCTGCGCTTGCCACCCCACTCGAGACCACACTCGAGCCCGCGCCTACCACCTCACTTGAGACACCACTCGAGCCCGCGCTTGACACCCAATCGAGACCTCACTCGAGTCCGCGCTTGCCACCCCACTCGAGACCCCACTTGAGCCCGCGCTTGCCACCCCACTCGAGACCCCACTCGAGCCCTGCCATGCGACGCTCTCTGCTTGAGCCCACCTCCATTCGAGTCCACACTCAAAATCGCATCCCCGACTCTACCTCAGCTCCACCACAATCCACTTGATGCTGCACTCAACGTTACCACTCGACGCTGGCACTGGAGTCCCCACTCCACTCAACACACTCGACCAGACTTGGTAGAGCTGCACCATTGTTTGGTATTATCCAGCGGACATGTCTTTTATTTTTAGGGTTTTTCTCTGCCTCCAAACCTTGTTCTTGGTGTTCTTCATTTTGTAATTCAGATCTCTCTTAATCTAGTACTTAGTTTGCTTTAATTCTTTGCAGTCTTACTATTCTCATCCTAATCTATCTTTCTAAACTATTTTCAATGAATTCTGAGATGTTTTATTTTTCTGGGTTTATGTTCTTCATGATGATGATTGGTGTTCTTGAGTAGTGATTTAGGGTTTCAAAGGATGGGTCAGATTTGTGTAGGATTCTTGGTCTCCTTAGATGTTTGAGCTTTAGATTGCATAGATCTCTTCTGGATTTGGTGTTCTTAATGCTTAGTTAGCCAAGACATTAGTAATTTTGATCTCAGGCATTTCCCACTCAGAAGGTGTTGATGAAATGCTTGAACTAACTAATACCAGAGATTTATAGCTTTAACCCATGGCTTAAGAGGTTCTAGCTGTATTTTGACGTTAATGAATTGGTTCTTAATGCTTGCCTATATTATGTTTCATTGATATCTGCTCTAAGTTTCCTTGTATCTTTGACTAGATATTAAGATTAGGAAGTGGTATAGGCTTGTTGGTGTTTGTCACGAAAGTGGAGTCACCTTACCTTGATGTTCATTGTCTAGAGATAGCTTCTGTGAAGTTTTGTTAAGCACCTAGGAGAGACCAAGGAGAATCACATTTCGACCCCCCATCCTTAGACCCCTATTTACATCTTCTTGCTTTATCAGCTTGTCCTAAGTCATTTACTTGTTCAATTTCACTTTGCCTTTCATCTCTCTCAACTCGGTCTTGACCCCGAGTGCATAGTTGTTCGTCGTTTTTAGGCTCCACTCGAGTGTATAGTTGTTCGTCGTTTTTAGGCTCCACTTGAGTGCATAGTTGTTCGTCGTTTTTAGGCTCCACTCGATCTCATTGACTCCTTCAGAGTGGTCGAGTGCACCTTTTTGTTATTTTTTTCTTCATTGACTCGATCACTTGACTCGGTCTAGGACTCGAGTCAAGCACCCATCTTACTGCATTTCGTTTATATTTCACTTAAGTTGTTAGACAAATATTTCCTTTTTATCTGGCTTAACTTAGTTGCATCTGATCACATCTTAATTGCTAGCATCACACCTATTTGGATTGATACCTTAGTATTACAATGACAATGCTAAGGAATTGATACATCCTTCTGCATACACACACATACTTAAGTTCTATTGTTTTTACTTGGGGATTGCAAAACTGACAGGGAATTTACATCCAGTAGGACAAGTTCCTACTGCTAGATTTTCCTTGCCCACAAAAGTAGTCCCTGAGTAAAAACACTATTATCATGATCCTTAGCCTAGAATATATCCTTAGCATTATCAAACATTCATCATCTCATCTAGATCATTGCCATTCCCAAAACTCATCACTTTCTTTTAGTTGATTTAAAACCGTTTTTACCGCTTTGTTTATTTTCAAATTTGGTTTTGAAAACACAAAGTTTATATTGCTTAGCTTGAATTATAGACTTTCATTCCTAGTGTTTTATTCTAGTTTCCTCATGGATTCAATACCCTTTATGCGCAAAAGCATACAAGGTTAATTGATAACCCAATTGCAAAAACCAAACTATCACTTACCATGTATATTATAGATAAGATTGCATATCAAACCAAACTATCAACTTTTTCTACTTTGTTGTCAATTTAACTAAGAATTAAACTGTAACTAGCTTACCATGTTAGATCCAAAAATAACTATATTACCTTTTTATTTCTTAAATTCGTTAGGTTAAAAAAGTATGATTATGTATTATAATTTAACATAGTGATTCAAAAACAATTAATACATTTTTATTCCTTAAAATCGTTAAGTCAATCTTCCATGAATGACCAAGAAAAGTGGAGGGAATATTGACTTAACAATTTTAAGAAAAAGAATTGTATATCAACTAGTTTCGAATCCATATGGTAACGTAATTATAAATACAATCGTAGATTTTGTAAAACTAACCATAATTCTTAATTGACTTGATAATTACGGTGAACTAACATAATGATTTAAGAAATATAAATTTAATCATGAATATGGTGACTAATGTGGTAATTTAATTATGGTTTTGATTCTTTGTTTAATAAACAAAAAATTATAAATATTCGTTCATAGGCAATCTTATCTAAAGAGATAATATAAGATCGAAGCTAAACCAACAACAAAATCGCACACATATGGTTGATCAAGGGGAAATAGTCGTTCATATGCATTCTTATCTGGAAGAGATAATGTAACGTCAAACCTAATCAAAGTAGAAAATTGCACACATATGTTTGATTATAGGAAAATATTCAGACAACAAATCCAGATTCCAAAGTTATGGACAATATTTTCTCTACCATATTCTATAATCAAAACAGTATTGCAACACGTAAGCTCAAACTCGGCCAGGGTTCTTTTTAATGAGAAGAAGATTTCTCTAGAGGATTCTAAATTTGAGCTTGCGGAAGAGGGGGATGAGGTTTTATATAGAAGAAGATTAAAGGTCCTTGCTCTGACCTGAAAAGATAAGGGAATTAGAGTTGTAGTGATCCTTCTTGTTGACATGATTCTTTGAGCTGGTGGATATGGTATGGAATTGAATTCGGCATGAGGCAGCTGCATAGTGTGGACGTGAGGGGTATTGGTCTGGTGGTTCAGGCTCGACATATTCAGTTCTTGGTGCATCCCAAAATCCAATTTCTTCTCTTTTCTGTTGGATTCGTGTCAGTCTTTCTCCTATTGTCTGAATGTTGACAAGAATCTGTGCCATGTTAACTTGTTTAGCTTGCTCTCCCATCACCGTTATTCATGTAGTACACTAGCAAAGAGATCAAGTGCAAAAGAGAATTTTAAAACAAAACAGAAACAACACAAACTAGCAAGTTCTATCTTTATATATATATATATATATATATATATGAATGAAATGAACTAGTGCAGCAACACGAACTAATGCAACAAGTGAAAAATATGAAACAGCAACAATGAATGCGCAAACAACTTCTAACAAGCGAAAAGAGAACAAATCCTAATATGATTTTTTTTTTAATTTCGTTTATGGAATGAACTAAACAGAGATGCAGGCTCGCGTTATGAGTTTATAGATGATGCAATATGAGTTAAACAAGTGACAAAGCAAGACAGAGACAAGAATTGAACACGAAACAACAGATTAAAATCACAACAACAATGATGCAACAGATGTTATGATGCAGACACAAAAACAAAGAACTAACAACTGAAACAAAGCTAGTCGTGACTAAGAACTGAGACAGAGCACACAATGGAACAAGCAGACTAAATATGAAATCCTAACTGATGCAACACAAATGACAAATAACAGATTCAAATTCAGAACTGAAACACAACAGCAGCAAGCATAAGCAAGTCGTGAAATGAGACACAACTTGATTTAAGAGCAACAGTTTAGAGAAAGCATAACAGCAGCAATGACAAACGATGAAACAACACGAACAATGATGCAGCAGATGACAAGACGATGCAGACTCAGGAAAAAAGTATTTAACAACTGTAACACGAAACTGATCAGACAATATGACGACCAGACTCAACTGAACATGAAAACAGAATGCAAGTAAACAGAAACAACAAATGCAACAGGTAACTCGACAAAACAAAAGCCCTTTTTTTTGAATTTGTTTTTCTGATGCGACTCGACTAACAATGGAAACAGACTCAAACAGAAACAACTGGAAACAGAAGCAAAAAATCAAAACTCGAAACAGAAATAAAAACGTGACAGCAGAGCAAACAGTTTTTTTTTTAACAACGACAGAACACTAATCAAAACGCAGCTGGAGAAAACCCTAAATTTTTTTATTTTTTTATTTTAAATTGATATGCAGACACGACTAGAGGATGCAGACACAAGACTGATGCAGCAACACGAAACTGACACAGAAGAGTCAAAGAGAAAGAGATAAAACAGGACAGAAACTGCGATGAAAGTTTTGATGAATGAAAATTATCAAACGAAGTTCAAAAATTAAAGCAACATTTTTTTTGGGTTTTATAGGGTTTTAAAAAGCTAAAACAAAAGACAAAAAGTTGTATGAGTTTTTTTGGCTTTTTATAAAATTGAAACAACAAAACTGACGAAAATTGATTTTTATGGGTTTATATGAAGAAATTGAAAACCGAATTGAAACTAATGAAAGCAAACGAAATACCTGATAGATAGGAGCTTTTGAAGCTCTGATACCAGATGATGTAGGCACGAAACCTTAGAGGAGCTGAGGATAGTGATGGGGCCGAGCAGCTGGTGGTAACACGCTCTCTGTTTGACGAGCGATGGAGTGAAGTGGATAGAGATGAGGCTTCCTCCGAGGGTGGTAACACTCACTCAGAGTTCAGCAACAAGGTGAGACGATGAATAGAGTAACAGTGGAGTCAGTGACGCCACAAAGCTGGTGACAAAGCTTTGATAAGTCAAGCTTTCTCTTCAAGCGAGTCTCACTCAAAAAGGAGGAAGTGGCTAGGGTTTTCTCAACGAGAAGAAAGTTCAGTCTTGATTGATAATAGGTTAAAAATTACAAGCTGAAAAGGAGCTTTAAAACAGCTCTGCAGCTTAGGGCTTCTTGGCCAAAAAATACAAATAAAGAAAGAATAAAAATGACACACTCTCTAGACTCTAAAATACAAAATTGTGGGACATCTAATGACTCAAAGTAAAATAAAATCCTGCAAAACAACAAAAGAAAACTCGTGTGTTTAAAGAATAATTCAAATACTCACCTTGAAAATTTATTGGCTCTTTTAGACACTCTTGGAGCTGATAGAAAGAGTTGATTCTTGGTGTCATTGAAAAACCAGCAAAAAGGAGTGTGTGTGTGTGTGACTTGAGTTCCATGCAAGAAACTTCTTGTAAATTCCTTGTTTGGCTCGACTTCTCTATATTTTGTGGAGATTGTAGAGCTAGTATGGAGGTCCTCATCATCTGTGGATCGTATACACTACCGTTGACCTTTCTCCTTCACGGATATACCCTGCTTCCATGTACATACATTTTGGTACAATCCTATCACTGACATTTCAAACTATACTTCTTCTCATAATTATGCAGGTCCTTGATCATATTTGGGCATATATTATATATTAATATAAACTAATTTGTGGTTATAAAAAATTTAGGAAGACAGAGCTCATAGTGCATCAATGCAAGATACAATAATTTATGTGAAGGAAATAAAGAAAATACATTTTACCTTAGTCTTAGAGTTGAAAGACGACGTTTGCAAATCAGTTTTATGCATACATTGTTTACATTCCTCTTCAACATAGAAAATAATAACTACGAAGACCTTCACATCAAGCCAATACCTGTCTCGGAGTCTTTCTTTGTTTCAAAGCATATGAATATATGATGAATCATTTTCAGCAATAGCATTCTCTTGATCCATATGGATTGGATGACCTTTTTTTAAGTAAGAAGTGAGTGCCTCCTCATACTTATAGTGTAGCAAGTAGGTCTTCACAAGCCTAATGATTTTTAAAAAGCACTTTAGATAAAGCAGTCTAGAAGAAGGAAGACCAATAATTGTAACTCAGTTAACAAAGTACATGATCTGTTACTGCTGGGAAGGAATGTACTGACACAACCAATGTTTGGAGGTACTGATGTTTTTTCGATATCCATTTGTTGCTTATTCCTCTCTGAAGCTTCATATCCCTAATAATGCAAAGAGAGAAGAGGAAGTCAAGACGAAAGTTACCATGTCCTATTTCATTTACAGATTATATAGATATGTAAATGACCCTTGATGTAATATGAAAGCAGCAAACAGAGGAGAACATACTCCTCATTTTGGCTATGCACAGCTACAGTAGGGAACAAATGACCCTTGATGTCCTTAATTGAAAATTGACCCAATGAGAGCTCCAGTATGTTTTTACTGGCATCAAAGAAGTAATCAAAGATGTAACCATTTTCAACAGACAAAGCAGATTCAAACAGGGTAAAACAAAGCAGAACAGAAATATAGATGGATCATGATTTCAAAATTCCAATAGCAAAAATACGTGAAACAATTTTCTTTCTTACGTGAAAAAGAACTCTTGTGTAGCGTAGTTTATAACACCACCAACAGTATCATTCTTTGTATAAGTTGGACCAAAAACTTCACCTTCTCCCTGTCCACGATACAGATATCCATCATCCCTATGATAGCCACAGCTTGCCATGAAAGTAAAAAATGCAAGTGTTAGGAAGCAAAAACCTTAACCCAATTTAAAAATTGATAAAATCTCATTTTGGGATAGAGTAAACCTTGTATGATATTTGGCCCATCAAAAACTGCAAATCCACATCTCCGGGATGAATTCCCTAAGTGTGTATAAAACTGATGGTCTGACGCAACCTCCCACCAACTTGAGCAATGTCTTTCTCTCTGTTTTTATGGATATATTTGTTTCTCCTCGTCGTCACTCTCCTCTCCTGTCTCCAAATCTAGGGATACGAACATGATAGAAGTGGAAAGGTTAGAACGTGAGATTTGTCTGATTTAATATTTACAGAGAATGGGAGATAAGGAGACGAAGAGATTAGGGTTGATTTTCTTAACATGGTGGCCGAAAACCATGAGTAAAAGAAACTAGAAAAATATAGGCTTATGTTGCAGCTTAATGTATAAGAGTAAAATGTTTAGGTGGATACTCTCAGAGGCCTCGAATAGCCCCTTTTTAGAGATGATTCCAAAGAAAATATTTAAATGAAATTGTAATTAAATTACATTTAAAATTTCTTATATTTTGATACTATTTTTAGTGATCAAATTAATATAAAAATAATAATTAATTCACATTTTGCTATTTCAAAAAAATTTAAGGATGTTGTAAATGTCAAAATAACGCAGCGTCAAAAGAAGCTGCGACGAAAATATTTTTATGTGGAGCCCACCGTCACTATACATGCATAGTAACTTACTTTTTCACGTCTATATATACGAACGAGTTTCGTTCGTTTAAGAGGAGAAAAAAATAACTTTGTAATATCAATTACTCTCTCTCTCGGCATCCCTCTCTATTACGGGTATAAATTTTCTTCTTTATTAATATTTATCTTTATGATAAATTCTAATTCTTTTTATAACATGTTATCAGCACGATCGCTCTGCGATTATGCTAAAAATATTTTCATTTTTATTCATTTATTATTTATGTCTTATGGCTGCTTTATGCACCATAATTCCGGTCGGCTAAGCCACCATTAATTATTTATTTATGTTATGGACGTCCCGGACGCCATTAATTATTTATTTATGTTATGGACGGTCCAGCTGCCATTGATTATTTATTTATGTTATAGACGGCCTAGCCGCCATTGATTATTTATTTATATTATGGACGTCTCAGATGCCATTAATTATTTATTTATACCGGACGGCTAAGCCGCTATATATATATACATTTTATTATTCCGTTATTAATAATCATGTCATCATAATTTTGATGTTAAATATTTGTTTATATTATGATAATTATACAGAGACTCTTTAATCATCTAAATCAAATTATTCTCTCTAAAATTAATAAATGTAACTGATTGATTATTAAAATTGTCAGATTGATTTTTGTTTTATTTCTTTACTTCCAACGGTCACAAAGAAAAATTTCAAAACATTTATCTACTTTCAAACGGCTAATGAACAGTGATTTTTAATCTATAAATACATTCATCTTTCACTCATTTTGATCACTTCAAAACATTTTATCTCTCTTCAAAAATTTTCATCTCTCTCTATTTCTATCCGAAAAATTTTCTTTTTCGTTTTGAAGAATTGAAGAATGTCTCGATTATTTTTTTTTTTTTTTTTGGAATCATTATTTCTAGTATTTATAATCTTTTCGTAGGATAATTTGCTCCCGGTGAATTTCTCATGAATATTGGTTTAATATTTTGTGCATTGTTTCTTTTTGTAATCGCTTTAATTATGAATGTAAACGTTTCATTTTTAATTAATAAAATTCTAATAATGTTCTATTATTTTGTTTAGAAATCAAATGGCAAATATTGAAAAACTTCAATTCTCGGCTCTCAAAATAACTGGAGCAAATTACATAGCATGGATCAGAGATGTTGAACTCCATCTTGAGTCGGAAAAATTATCCGACACCATAAGAGAGAAAAATACATCGTCTCCCCAAGAAAAGGCGAAGGCGATTATTTTTCTAAGAAAACATTTGGATGAGAATTTGATGCATGATTATGCACATTTAAAAGATCCAATGGAGTTATGGAGAGCTCTAAAAGAAAGGTTTGACAACCAGAGGGAAATAACACTCCCCCATGCTCTGGATGAATGGACAAATTTAAGGTTCCAAGATTTTGAAAAGGTGGAAACGTATAATTATGCCATGCTGAGGATAGCAGCACAATTGGAATATTGTGGTAAGCCTGTTACAGAAGCAGAAATGCTTAATAAAACTTACCTCACCTTTCATAAAAATCATTATGTCCTGCAAGAACAATACAGGAATTGCGGATATAAAAGATTTTCAGAGTTGATTGTGGCACTAATGATAACAGAGAAGAACAATGAGCTTCTCATCAAAACCCACAACACTCGACCGACTGGAACCAAGGCATTCCCTGAAGTGAATGCAACAGATGTAAAAACCCCAGAAAGGGAGATTCAAACCTACTATGGTCGTGGTCGTGGCCATCAATTTAATCGTGGACGTGGAAGAACTTATAGCCCACGAAGGAGAGGACCATTCAAATGGGTTCGTTCTGAACAAAATTCTAAAGAAAAAGAACACGAAGAAAATTCCACCCAGAAGCGTGAGAATGTGTGTTACAGATGCGGATCCAAAGGACATTGGACCCGTACATGTCGAACCCCTCCACATCTTTGCAAGTTATACATGGAATCAATTAAAAGAAAAGGGAAAGAGGTGAACCTTGCAGAAAATTTTGAGGGTACATCGTACCTTGAATCTGCCGATTTTGAAAACGATTTCGACGAGACCACTTTTGCGGCTAAATGAAATATTTGGAGCGAGAAAGCTGAATAAAGTCTCCAATAATGCCATATATAATATTATGTTTGTTTTAAGAATAATGTTATTTTAAATAACAAACTATTGTATAATTATTATGTGTGTTCTTATATGAATAAAATTTACTTTCTTTTATTAATGTTTATCTTATTTACAGAAATGGACAACGAAAGCAACGCCACAATATCCAAAGAAAATGATAGAGAAATTTGTATACCAGATAGTGGAACAACGCACACTATTCTGAGAAACAAACAATATTTCACCGATTTAAAACCTAAAAATATTATTATCAATACAATATCAGGTCCAACAGACGTAATTGAAGGAATTGGTAAAGCCAACTTTATGTTGCCCAATGGAACAAAATTTTCCATAGATAATGCCTTATATTCTCCAAATTCCAGAAGAAATTTGTTGAGTTTCAAAGACATATATCTCCAAGGATTAGATACTCAGTCTGCAACTGAGAATGGAAAGAAGTATATGTATATAACTTCTGATAAATCTGGGAAAAGACTTATATTGGAAAAATTTCCAAAACTTCCTTCAGGATTGCACCATACTCATATAAGTGTAATCGAATCGCATCTAGTAATTAAAAGAAATCCAGAAGATTTTATATTGTGGCATGATCGCCTCAGCCATCCAAGCACTACCATGATGCGAAAAATTATTGAGAACACATATGGTCATTCTCTAAAAATCAATGAGATATATCAAGGAAATAAGTTGACATGTGCTGCATGTTCTCTTGGAAAATTGATCATAAGACCATCGCAAACCAAAATTGATAAAGAATCACCAAAGTTCCTTGAACGAATTCAAGGAGATATTTGTGGACCAATACATCCACCATGTGAACCATTCCACTATTTTATGGTATTAATTAACGCATCCAGCAGATGGTCACATGTTTGTCTATTATCATCTCGAAATATGGCATTTACGAGATTTCTAACTCAGATAATCATATTAAGAGCTCAGTTCTCTGATTATCCCATTAAGAGAGTTAGATTAGACAATGCTGGTGAATTTACATCCCAAGCATTCAATGACTGTATGGTAACGGGAATTGAAGTTGAACATTTCGTAGCTCATGTTCATACTCAAAATGGTTTGGCTGAATCATTAATTAAACGTCTACAACTAATTGCAAGACCATTGATCATGAAATCAAAACTTCCACCTTCTATATGGGGACATGCCATTTTGCATGCAGAAGCACTTATTCGGATAAGACCAAGTGCGTATCATAAGTACTCCCCATTACAATTAGCGTTTGGTCGGGAATCAAATATTTCTCATCTGAGAATATTTGGATGTGCGGTATATGTACCTATAGCACCACCACAACGCACAAAATGGGACCACAAACTGGTGATCCTATATGTTGGGAATATATGTTGGTTGTGATTCTCCATCAATTATACGATACCTAGAACCACAGACTGGTGACATTTTTACGGCATGATTTGCTGATAGTCATTTTGATGAGAAAGTATTCCCGATTCTAGGGGGAGAAAATAAACAAGTATGAAAGAAAATGGAATGTACCATCTCTATTACATCTTGATCCTCCTACAAAACAGTCAGAATTAGAAGTTTGATGAATTATGCATCTGCAGAGTATTGCAAATCAATTACCTGATGCATTTACAGATACCAAAACGGTAACTAAATCACATATACCAGCTGCAAATGTTCCTGCACGAATTAAAATCCCAAAAGATATTGGAAGTACAAAAGATGCATGTGAGTCTAGGACACGCTTGAAGCGTGGTAGACCTGTTGGTTCTAAGGATAAAAATCCTAGAACGAAAGGAAGCTGAAAACCACGATATCCCCAAGATAACAGAAAATATTTTGGAAGAAACGAATCTTGAGTCGAACGATAATATTGAGCATCATGAGCCTGAAGAAAACCATGAGATTTCTATCAACTATGTCCATAATGGAAATATATGGAATCAAAATAAAATGGTTGATATTGATGACGTTTTCTCATACCTTGTGTCAAAAGAAATAGATGAAGAAAACGAGGATCCAGAACCAAGGTCTGTATATGAATGTCAAAACAGACATGACTGGATGAAATGGAAAGATGCAATACAAGTAGAACTTGATTCGCTTAATAAACGAAGTGTATTCAGACCTATTGTACTCACACCTGAAGATGTGAGACCGGTTGGATATAAATGGGTTTTTGTTAGAAAATGAAATGAGAAAAATGAAATTACGAGCTCGCCTTGTGGCTCAAGGATTCTCTCAGAGACCTGGGATTGATTATGAGGAAACATATTCTCCTGTTATGGATGCAATAACATTTAGATTTTTAATGAGTCTAGTGGTTGATAAAAATCTAGAGATGCGTCTGATGGATGTTGTTACAGCATATTTATATGGATCATTAGATACCGATATCTATATGAGAGTTCCCGATGGATTTAAGATGCCAGAAGCATTAAAATCTAAACCCAGAGAATTATGCACGATAAAATTGCAAAGATCTTTGTACGGACTAAAACAATCTGGACGTATGTGGTACAATCATCTCAGTGAACACTTAACAAAAGAATGATATGTAAACGATCCTATATGTCCATGTGTTTTTATCAAGAAAACAATATCCGGATTTGTGATTATCGCGGTGTATGTTGATGATCTAAACATAATAGGAACTCAAGGGGAAATACAGAATGCCACAAATTATTTGAAAGGAGAATTTGAGATGAAAGATCTCGGACAGACAAAATTTTGTCTTGGATTACAAATTGAACATAATCAAAGGGTATATTTGTACATCAATCCACATATACCAAAATAGTGTTAAAGCATTTTAATATGGATAAGGCAACTCCTCTCAGTACTCCAATGGTCGTTAGATCATTTAATATTGAAAGTGATCCATTCAGACCGCCTGAGGAAAATGAAGAGATACTTGGTCCTGAAGTACCATATCTAAGTGCAATCGGAGCTCTTATGTATCTTACAAATTGCACTCGACCTGACATATCATTTGCCATTAATCTTTTGGCAAGATTCAGCTCATCCCCTACACGAAGACATTGGAATGGGATTAAACATATCTTTCGATATCTTCAAGGAACTACCGATTTAGGATTATTTTATTTTAAAAATTCTAATAGTCAAATGATTGGTTTGGCAGATGCAGGATATTTATCAGATCCACACAAAACTAGATCACAAACAGGATATGTGTTTACAATTAGAGGTACTGCTATATCCTGGCATTCTCAGAAGCAAATACTTGTGGCCACTTCTTCAAATCATGCTGAAATCATCGCGCTCAATGAAGCAAGTAGAGAATGTGTATGGTTGAGGTCAATAAGCCATCACATCCAATCAAGCAGTGGAATTCAAGTAAAAACAGAGCCAACTACTTTATATGAAGACAATGCCGCATGTGTTGCTCAAACAAAAGAAGGATATATCAAAAGTGATAGAACCAAACATATCCATCCAAAGTTCTTTTCATATACTCAAGAACTTGAGAAGAATAAAGCCATTGAAGTCAAGTATATACAATCATGTGAAAACGCCGCAGATCTCTTCACAAAGTCACTTCCTACCACTATGTTCAAAAAACATGTGTATAACATTGGAATGCGTCATCAAAGAGATTTACAAGATGACGCATAATCATTCGAGGGGGAGTTT
Organism: Cardamine occulta; assembly: GCA_028015245.1. NCBI lineage: Eukaryota > Viridiplantae > Streptophyta > Magnoliopsida > Brassicales > Brassicaceae > Cardamine > Cardamine occulta. Next base: position 14,607,620 of record CM051376.1, on the reverse strand, counting down.
GCATAGTTGTACTCTTTTTACCTTGCTATGGTTTTTCCCACTGGGTTTTCCAAAGAAAGGTTTTTAATGATGCAACGGAAAATGCAAAAGACGATAGTGACACTGGTCTCCAAGGGGGAGTGTTGTAAATGTCAAAATAACGCAGCGTCAAAAGAAGCTGCGACGAAAATATTTTTATGTGGAGCCCACCGTCACTATACATGCATAGTAACTTACTTTTCACGTCTATATATACGAACGAGTTTCGTTCGTTTAAGAGGAGAAAAAATAACTTTGTAATATCAATTACTCTCTCTGTCGGTATCCCTCTCTATTACGGGTATAAATTTTTCTTCTTTATTAATATTTATCTTTATGATAAACTCTAATTCTCTTTATAACAAAGGAAAACTTTAACTCAAATAAAATTAATTTTCAAACAAAGTTTCTTCTCAAAGGGCTTTTTCACGAGAGACTAAGACACCATATTGGTTTCTCTTGGTAGAAAATTAAAAGAAATTCCATAGAACAAAGTGGTACCGGATACGATTATGTATGTCTCTTTCGCTGGATAAGAAGAATTGATTTACCTGATTAAATGTTGGGATATGAGTTCATCCAAAGATTTTTATAGCCGAGGTATATCGCTTAACACAAAGCTTCTCGCATCGCCAATCCTTCCACCAATAGCATTGATCCGTTGAATCGCCGGATTGAGGAGTCTTGTCCAGCTAGATTCTGCAGCTTGTTCTGTGAATCAAACATGCAACAAATCAACAACTATACCAAATCTCCACAGAATTTATAGAGCACGAAGCTAACACGAAACCCCATATTACATATTCCTCTTAAAGTATAGTGAACATCGTTGTCTCCAAGACTCTCAGCTGAGTTGTCATCTTCTAAATCTCTCTCGTTCTTCTACACAAACGTCTCGCTCTTTCTTCACCGATAACCTCGTGGTCTTCTTCCTCCATTTTTACTACTCTTCATCGATTAAATAAACAAATAAGAGAATGAAAATGGCGGCATCAAGGAGAACGAAGAAGAAGAACTCGATTCATCAATTCTTTCTACTGGGAAAAAGAGGCGAGAGAGAAAAAGGTGGCGTGAGAGAGAATTGAAGAAAAAAGGGATCCGTGTTTTTTTTTCTCGGGTCGGCTTGGATCTTTATTACTGAAGAGATAATTGTACTAAGTTACCCTTTATGATTTATTTAAGTTTTTTAAACACATTAAAATAATGGCTTAAACAGTAAATAATGAAATATGGCTTAAACGGCCTGGCAAAATTGTTGCCCATCTATCTCGATTAATAGTGTCTTATATATTTAAGTAGGATTTTTTTGTGAAAAGTTCTGAGATATTGACACGTGTCACCTGCTAACTCATTTTGTGAAAAACTCATTTTGTGAAAACCTCTGAGACGCTGACACATGTTATCTGCTAACTCATTTTGTGAAAACCTCTAAGACACCTGCTTACCCATTTATTTCTTTCCTAATTACTTATTTTTATAACCAGAAACTGTAAAAAATGTCTCTCAAAAACCAAATAAAAAAATTAAAATCTTATTAACTATCAAAAATTAATCTTATATTAAATAAAATGTTATTATACTAAAGTTTTTTTCTTAACTCTTACTAATTTCTTCTCTTCTTTTTTCCATAACCCAAAAAATGTTTCCGATAAATCATATTTCAAAATAGAAATTAAAAAAAAAATTCTAATCAAAACATCTAAAATAGAAATGAAATCTTATTAAATATTATTTATTATAACCAAAAGCCCCCAAAAATGTCTTAAAAACAGATTAAAAATGCTAAATTATAATAAACCCATACAAAAACACTTGCAAAAAATAGACAATGAAAAAGCCGAACAAATATCCAAACCCATATGAAAATATATAAATTCTTTATTTTTGTTAACGTTTTATTTGCAGCTTACTAACGTGTTACCTACTAACCCATTTTGCGAAAATCTCTAAGATGCTGACACGTTTCACCTACTAACCCTTTTTTCCTTGTCCTAATTTCTTATATTTTATAACCAAATATCCTAAAAATGTCTATCAAAAACAATATAAAACAATTGAAATCTTATTATCTCTCAAAAACAAATCTTATATTAAATAAAATCTATTATACTAACCTTTTTTTTTAACTTTTACTAATTTCTTCTCTTCTTCTTTATGCAATGCAAAAAATGTCTCCGATAAATCATATTGCAAAATAGAAAATTAAAAAAACAATTTAACCAAAGCCCCAAAAAATTGAAATGAATTCTTATTATATATTATTTATTATAACCAAAACCCCAAAAAATGTCTTAAAAGCAGATTAAAAATGCTAAAATAAAATAAACCCAATAAAAAAAACTCCAAACAAAAAAATAGACAATCAAAAATCCGAACAAATATCCAAAACCCATATAAAAAATATAAAAGTTTTTATTTTATTTTTGGTAACGTTTTATTTGCAGCTTAGTAAGAGTAATTCAAAATAAATGAACAAATAATAACGATACAATGGAATCATGAATTGTTGTTTTACAGAAACAAAGTTATATTTCCTTTGAAGGAATTAAATCACCCTTATTATCTTATAATTTTTTTTACTCCTTATTTAAAAGTTAATAAATCACATCACATTATTATAGAACAGTTTTATATTATTTCTTGGTCAACATAAATAATATTACTAATCAAAGAGAATTAAGACTAATAATCAAAAATAATTAAGACTAGAAATTAAAAAAACAATTAAATGTGATACAATAAATCAGGAAAAAAAACTGAAATCAACATATATTTTATACTAATGTATATTTAAATAGCTCATATGCTCAAAGTTTAAACCCTAGAGCTACACCGCAAGTGCACAAATATGCTATTGTAGTACATAGGGGTTGAATCCATAGAGACTCACAATATTTCACAATAAATTCTTTAGTTTCGAATTAAGCTAAGTAAGATAGGTGATAAATGAAAACAATGCAGAAAAGTAAATGAAAGTAGTTGTATTCAAATGGGAAAAACGTCAAGCTCAGGGAATTTTTCAGGAATTCAGGAAATGTAAATCAAAGAATTGGCTATGATCAAATTAAATTCCAGTTCTAGAACTCAAAACACTAACTTAGAACTAACCAACTCCCGCTGTGAAAGTTCTCTATGCTTAAAACCTAAGAAACCAAATTCCTTTGTGAGACTTCAAATTTTAAACAAGCATTAAGTTCAAGTTTAATTTGTTCACAAATTATCTAATCCAAATTCCTTTGTAATTATCTAATTTGCTCACTCTAGGTTCTTTCAAGTTTCAAATCACACCGTCGTGCTAATTCAATAACCTAAAATCTAGATGCATAGGTGACCAGGCTAGATCTAGCATTAAGAACAACCTAGGTGAAGAGCTTATAAAGTTGTGAATCCTAACCAATCAATCAAAGTTACAAATCCATGAAAACCCTAATGAGAATCTCTGAACCTAACAAGTGACCTACTCAGACATAATCAATGAAAACATGAACATAAATAGAATATATATCATAAATAAACTAAAAGAGAAATAGAAACAGGGGTTCAAGATTTTCCAAAATGCTCCAAAATGCTCCAAAAGATCCAAAAGTCTCCAAATATGTGTAAACCTGTAAAAGACTCTACTAGGACTCTAAAGACACATAAAAGACTCAATTAAGGACATATATCATGGCTTAAATACCGTAAAAACCATGATATATCAACTCCCCCAGACTTAGCCTTTTGCTTGCCCTCAAGCAAACATAGAACCAAACTAGAGAAAGAAGTTTGAAAACACAGAAACTCATTTTGTCATATGAGCACCACACTCACATTCACCATAGTAAACCACTAAGAGTTCTTACCTGACAGGATCTAGACCACCATGTACTTCACCGTACACATTCGCAGTTTTCCAAATTCAACCCACAATTTTGCAACATAGTCCATAAGCCCTCATCACTGGGTCTCATCTCTGATCTCAATGTCAAGGACCTTCTAGGCTCATTCCCATTTTATACAGTGACGCAGCAACCATTACTGAACTTTTTGGTACTCTTTCTCTCCCCCAGACTTGTTATTTTCTTTATTCTCTTATTCTTTTTTTTTTTGACAAAGGTGTAGGTGAATAATGGCATCACGGGAAATTTTCCTAACCTTGCTTCCAACCTTCGTGTGATCATCTCTTCCAAAGTACAATAATGGGGTCATTGGAAATTTTCCTACCCTTTTACTTGAAAGAAAGTCATCTCATCTTTTTCTTTTTCTCTTTTTTTTTTTAGAATAAGAGAGAGGAGTATCGTTTCGTATACATAGGTCATTCTGCTGTCAAGTATGAATGAGGAGTCTAGCCCAAAGAACATCAATCATATCGATGAGGTAAAAGGAAAAATAAGAAATTAGCTCAGGCTTTAGTGGATTTCTGCTGGGAATATGGATGTCTCTAGTTAACCGGTCAGGCTTGGATTTTTCCATTAGTCTTGGATGTCAATAAAATTTGAACCAAATGGTTACTTAAGTTCCTGCAAATGTGGTGGTTTCCTCGAAAAATCCTAGTTTCATACTAAATTTTGACTCGATAAAAATGGACTCAACTGACTCTTAAGAAAAGAAAAAATAATGTTATTAACTACGTCCCCCAGACTTAAACAACATTGTCCCCAGTGTTATAAACGCATGAGTTTGGTGAAAAGGGAAACAAAAAGCTCTGAAGATAGGAAAAATGAAAATTACCTATGAAAGGTCCCTATGTCGATCGACACACAACCTGGTTCGATCGACACATGCTTAAATTAATAGGGGTGGTATGAGTTTTGTGGTGGTGTCGACCAACACAGCTAGTGGTGTCGATCGACACCAGCCATATGCATCAACACGGATTTTCGCAAACGGGTGGAATAAGAACCTGATATGATCCTGGTAGGGATCAAGTCCGAGGATGATCTCCAGTAGGTTGCAAGGAGTCGAAATGGTGGTGTAGTGTTGCGGAAGTGAGGTTTGGTGAGGCGATACGATGAAAGATGAACTCGAGGATGGATCGAAGTGATACTTCCAAATGTTGTGAATGACCTTTAGACTATCAAGCTTGTTCAGGAGAGGGTAAAGACCCAATACTTCGAACAAGGGGTGGAGGTGAATGATACTTCTTAAGGACTATGGAAGAATCCTTAGACTATCGAGACTTGCTAGGCGTGAGGGATGAAGATCCCGACACTTTAAACAAGCGATGATCAAACAAGTTAAAAAGATATTTTTTTTATAAAAAGAGTTTGATGTCTTTTCAAATGAGGTTCAGATCGTAATAAGAAGAGAAGAGAAAGAAAAGAAGCAATAAAAGAGTGTGGAGTTATGAGACATGCCTCGGAACTCACACAAAGACTATGCAGAATTAAAACAACATTTAAACAAAGTTTGAACAAGAAAATAGAAGTTTGAACAAGAATGAAGATGGGCTGGGCTTTGACTTTATCAAGAGGCCATGAGAAAGAGTGATAAGGCCTACCTCAATAAAAACCTTGTTTGGAAAACCCAATGGGACAAAACTAAACAAGGGAAAAATGTTTAGGTGACTTGTATAACAACCACGGTAGTTGGATTAGCACACACTAAACTGCCCTGGATGGTGTTGAGAAGATGTTGCAAAGTTGTATTGAGCTCAGCTTGCTTGGACCTAGTAATAGGGCTTGGGGAAATGTGCCAATCTTCATGTTCTTGCTGCTCCGGTTCAAGCTGCTTTCATTGATCCTCTTTGTCATCCTTATGCTGTATTGGTTCATCCTCCTTGCTGGCCATGCTCTCATCATCCTCCCCTTCTTGAAAAGGATTTGACCTCAAATCTGCTTCATCTGCAACATAGGGAACCAAATCAGTAACATTAAAGCTCGGACTTACATGGTACTTTCCTTGGAGATCCAGCTGGTAGGCATTGTTGGTGAGCTTCTTGATGATTTTGAATGGACCATCAATTATGGGCATAAGTTTGGATTTTCTCTCCTTCTTCAAAGACCATCTCCTTGCGGCTCTTGTTTGCATGCTTCTCGTATAACTTGGTCTTGTTCTCAATATTAATTCGAGCCTTCTCATGAATCTGCTTGACTAATTCTGCCTTTTTCTTTCCATCAAGAGTTATCCTTTCATTCATAGGTAAAGGCATTAGATCCAAAGGTGAGAGGGGATTGAACGCATAAACAATTTCAAATGGTGAATACTTAGATGCGGAATGCCTAGCATGATTATAAGAAAATTCAACATGAGGCAAACAATCTTCCCAAGTCCTAAGATTCTTTTTAATTATAGCACGCAACAAAGTAGATAGAGTTCTATTTACCACTTCAGTTTGACCATCGGATTGCGGATGACAAGTTGTAGAGAAACAAAGCTTAGTTCCTATTTTAGACCAAAGCGTTTTCCAAAAATGACTAAGGAACTTAGTGTCTCTATCCGATACAATAGTTCTAGGCATGCCAAGAAGTCTGACTATCTCCTTAAAGAATAATCCAGCTACATGAATGGCATCATCAGTTTTATGACAAGGAATGAAGTGAGCCATTTTAGAGAACCTATCCACTACCACAAATATCGAATCCTTACCAGTTTTTGGCTTGGGTAATCCGATGAAAAATCCATGGAAATGTCATGCCAAGAATGTAATGGAATAGGTAAAGGAATATACAAACCGTGGTTTTGTATGGTGGATTTGGCTTGCCTACACGTGATACATCGTTGACAAGTTTTCTTGACGTCGCTCCTCATATGTGGCCAAAAGAAATGCTCCTGTAGTACACTTAATGTTTTTGCCACGCCAAAGTGACCCATAAGACCACATGCATGAGCATCCTTGACAAACAAGTCTCGCAAAGAGGAGTTAGGCACACATAATCGGTTTTCATAAAACAAGAACCCATCAGCCTTGTAATATTTTCCCACACCAAATTTCTCACAAGAAGCATATATTTCTTCGAAGTCAGCATCAGTAGCATATAGTTCATTTATTTGCTCAAATCCTAGTAGCTTAACTTCTAAAGAATTCAAAAGAACATACCTCCGAGAAAGAGCATCGGCTACTACATTCTCCTTACATTTCTTATATTTGATCACATAGGGAAAGGTTTCAAGAAATTCAACCCACTTGGCATGTCTTTTGTTGAGCTTATGCTATGCTTTGAGATGTTTAAGAGATTCATGGTCCATGTGGATAACAAACTCCTTGGGCCAAAGATAATGCTGCCACGTTTGTAGAGCCCTAATAAGCGCATAGAGTTCTTTGTCATAGGTTGGATAATTGAGTATGGCGCCTCCAAGCTTCTCACTAAAGTATACTATAGGCTTTTGTTCCTGCATGAGAACAGCACCAATACCAATTCCTGAAGCATCACATTTAATCTCAAAATATTTATCGAAATTAGGAAGAGATAAAATCAGGGCGTGTGTAAGCTTGTCTTTCAAGGTTTGGAACACGTTTTCTTGAGCTTGCTCCCACTTGAATCCTATATTCTTCTTGATAACCTCAGTGAGCGGAGCTGCTATTGTGCTGAAGTCCTTTACAAACCTCCTATAAAACCCGGCAAGGCCATGGAAGCTTCTTACTTCGCTTACATTCTTTGGACTTGGCCATTCTTTAATCGCTTGAATCTTTTCCTCATCAATCTTAATGCCATCTGCACTTACCACAAAACCTAAAAACACAAGGTTATCCGTTCCAAAAGTACATTTCGTAAAGTTAGCATATAAAGTTTCCTTCCTAAGCACTTCCAAAACTTTTCTAAGGTGTTCTACATGATCTTCTAGGCTGCGGCTTGTAAACTAAAATGTCATCAAAATACACAATCACAAAATGACCAATGAAAGCCCTAAGAACATGGTTCATTAACCTCATGAAAGTGCTAGGTGCATTTCTTAACCCAAAAGACATGACTAACCATTCATACAATCCATGCTTAGTTTTAAATGCGGTTTTCCATCCTAATCTGGTGGTAACCACTTTTAAGATCTACCATAGAAAAGATGCTAGAACCATGCAATTTATCAAGCATATCATCTAATCTAGGTATATGATGTCGATACTTTTTAGTGATATTATTGATGGCACGACAATCAACACACATCCTCCAGCTATTATCTTTCTTTGGGACAAGCAAAATGGGCACGACACATGGGCTCATATTCTCTTGGATATGTCCTTTCTTCATGAGCTCGGTGAATTGTTGTTGAAATTCCTTAATTTTTAGAGGGTTGGTTCTGTATGCTGGTTTGTTGGGAAGAGAAGCTCTGGGTATGAAATCGATTTGGTGTTCTATTCCACGGATTGGCAGCAAGTCTTGGGGAGGTTCCTCCAGAAACACATCTTAGAACTCCTGCAAAAGAAACTGAATTTTGGTAGGAAGTTCCTGCGTAGTTTGGTTAATATTAAGGCATTCTTTAAACACAAATAGTAGGGATGGCGAGTAACTCCCTTGTTGAGGTGTGATCATAAGGTTGGCCGGTTGCTTGAGCTTGGACTCGTAAGTGGTCTTGTTTTTCTTCAAAGTGATTTGGTACAGATGAACCTCTTGTGGGGTTAACGACACTAGAATGTTCCTTTTGTTTTTAAACTCAAATGAATACCTATTGGTACACCCATCATGCATTACTTTCCGATCAGATTGCCAAGGTCTTCCAAGGAGTATATGTCCAGCATCCATCGGTAAAATATCACATAAGACCTCATCTTCGTACTTTCCTATAGAAAAAGGAACTAAGACCTGGTTTCTGACTTCCAACTCTCCCTCATCATTAAGCCATTGCAACTTATAAGGCTTAGGTCTCTTAATGACCGCTAGTCCAAGTTTTTTTACCATGGGCTCACTCGATATTGGTGCAACTACCCCCATCGATTACTAAACTGCAGACATTTTCCTTCACTAGACAATGAGTATGAAATAGATTCTCTCTCTGCTCATTCTTTTCAAAGTTAGTATGTAGATTCAAAGTTCTCCTAGTGGCCAATAGTTGTCCTACTATTGGCATTGCGACCTCTCCTTCTATAGACTCAGCTTCAGAATGTTCTTCTTCCAATTCTAGCTCTCCATTGGCACGAATAAATATGGTTCTCTTATTAGAGCAGACATTTGAATAGTGACCAAAACCCTTACACTTGAAGCATTGTATTCCCCTGGTCTTGGTGCTTGATCCCTTGTCAATACCCTTAAGTCACGGCTCCTCTATCTTGGGTTTAGGAAATGGTTGATATTCCTTGTTAGGCTTATCTTCACGGGTTTGGTTAAACCTTGGAGTAGCATAACCGGGCTTAAGGTTCTTTCTCTTAAGTTGTTTCTCGAACATGACAGCCTTGTGAAGAAGTTCTTCCATCTCGATAAAATGATGGACTTCAAGCCTTTCTATGATATCCTTATTGAGACCACCCATAAATCTAGCCATATCAGCTTCATTATCCTCTTGAATATTAGCCATGAGCAACAAAGTTTCCAGTTCCTTATAGTATTCTTCTACGGACCTACTTCCTTGAGACAGATTCCTCAGTCTTAGATGCAGCTCTTTATGGTAATGACTAGGTATAAACCTCTTCCTCATAATAATCTTCATCTGGTTCCAGGTTTCAGTAGGAAGATCTCCAATCCTTCTCCTAGAAGTTACCAACTGATCCCACCAACTTAGAGCATAATCCTTGAATTCAGTTGGGGCTATTCGAACCTTATGCTCTTGAGTGAATTCTCTGCAGTCAAAAACTATCTCGACCTTTTTCTCCCATTCTAAGTATTCTTCCGGATCATTGGTTCCATAGAAAGATGGAATTTCGATTTTAAGGCCGGCTAAGGGGTCTCGAGGATTGGTTTGGTTGATCCTAAGGGGATGATCCTCTCTGGGTCGTCTTCTCCTTGAATGATGTGATCTTGAGGAGTGACTATAGTATTGCTCAGCATCAGAAGGTTGTGGGTTCCTCCTAAGTCAGTCATTGATGGATCTTTCTAGTTCACCTCTCAGCTCTGCTCTCATGGTTGCCATACTCTCATTCATCATGGCTTTAAAGGAATCAAGGAGTTGTTTATTGGAATTAGACGATTCCTCTTCACCATTGCTGGTTCCCACTATGGTACCAGTTCAGATTTAAACAAGTAACAAGTAAAAATACCCAAAGATAACTCAACAAAAAAATACTCGGCAAGCAAGCTTGAATCCCAAGCGACAGTTTGGTTTGTTCGAGCTGAATAAAATGTCAAAACACGTTCAAAAGTTTTAGAAACAATTTTCTAAGATACTTGACTCTTTTTCAAAACCGATCAAACTGATCTCACGATTTTAGCAATTAAAACAGATTTATGAAAATCAAAACACTGAAAATCGCAGAAATCATTTTCACTAAAACACTTGAAGATGATCGGTCAGATTAAAATATCAAATCGTGTCCAAAAATTCCAAAATCAATTTTAACTGAAACTAGACTTGTAAAAAATTCTTTAGAAACTGATTTCATGATTTTATCTATTACCAACAATTTATGAAAATTCTGACAATCAACAGATAAATCGATCGCAATGTAAAGAGGTGTAATAGATCAGATAAGACACAACCTGACGTGGAGTCTGCTCTGATACCACTTGATATGATCCTGGTAGGGATCAAGTCCGAGGATGATCTCAAGTAGGTTGCAAGGAGTTGAAATGGTGGTGTAGTGTTGCGGAAGTGAGGTTTGGTGAGGCGATACGATGAAAGATGGACTCGAGGATGGATCGAAGAGATACTTCCAAAGGTTGTGAATGACCGTTAGACTATCAAGCTTGTTCAGGAGAGGGTAAAGACCCAATACTTCAAACAAGGGGTGGAGGTGAATGATACTTCTTAAGGACTATGGAGGAATCCTTAGACTATCGAGACTTGCTAGGCGTGAGGGATGAAGATCCAGACAATTTAAACAAGCGATGATCAAACAAGTTAAAAAGAGATTTATTTTATAAAAAGAGTGTGATGTCTTTTCAAATGAGGTTCCGATCGGAATAAGAAGAGAAGAGAAAGAAAAGAAGCAATAAAAGAGTGTGGAGTTATGAGACATGCCTCAGAACTCACACAAACACTATGCAGAATTAAAACAACATTTAAACAAAGTTTGAACAAGAAAATAGACTCAAATTTCATGCAAATGAAGATGGGCTGGGCTTTGGCTTTATCAAGAGGCCATGAAAAAGACTGATAAGGCCAACCTCATTAAAAACCTTGTTTGGAAAACCCAATGGGACAAAACCGAACAAGGGAAAAAAAGTATAAGTCTCATCACCTCTCTTGATAAATGTTTAGGTGGCTTGTATCACAACCACGATAGTTGGATTAGCACACACTAAACTGCCATACATGGTGTTGAGAAGATGTTGCAAAGTTGTCTTGAGCTTATCTTGGTTGGACCTAGTAATAGGACCCGAGGAAATGTGCCAATCTTCATGAAGATCATGTCCTTGCAGCTCCGGTTCAAGCTGCTTCCATTGATCCTCTTTGTCATCCTTATGCTATATTGGTTCATCCTCCTTGCTGGCCATGCTCTCATCAGAACCTGTAAGCTATGATAAACAACTCAAAACAAACATAAGAATTGCAACATAATATCATAATCCAATCCCACAGTTAAATGACAAAGATAAAGATAAAAACTGAAAGAAATCATAAAAATGTCATAGAGCTAAAGAAGCAAAACATAACAGTTAAAAGGGAAAGATAAGAAAAACCGGAAAATGAAAAAATTAAAAGCGGGAGGAAGCTAATCCTCATCGTCATCGGCATAGGCTGCAGCAAAAGTGGCAGCATATTGTGTGGGTGAGTGATGACGTCGACGAGTCTGTGGTGACCATGTAGCGTATGAAAGCTAGGCCATCCTCATCATAGCCTACTGGAGGCTCCAGGAATGTAAGGTCAAGAGGTGGGGCACTAGTGCGCTCATCAACTGCCTCATCCTCACTAGCATAAGGTGCTGAGCTAGAAGAGGCTCCTTTACGAAGCTTGCGGCGTGGGACGGCACGGAGGAGTTTGAAGTCCGGCTGGAAGCTCAGGCGCTGAAAGTCATCATCGGCGAGGGACGTGAGGTAAGGCAAAAGAAGCTGGACACTCCAGTCGCACTCTTGTGCATCAGTAAAAACCCAATAGAGGCCAGGTTTCATCTAAGTAGCGCTCCTCAGGTGATCCTGATCCATGAGCAACCTATCGGTGTTGATGGTGTTGTTGGTCAGGACGATCCCGAAGTACTCAAATATTGGAGTCAAAAGACTCCTGACACCCTCAACTTTCTTCCTTGCAAATGCCTTGGTCTTCAGAGTGCACAGATGGTTGGCGAAGACAGCGCACATGTTGAGATCCTCGCACGGCTCTCCCCATTCCTATAGTACCTCGGGAATCATATGACCAATACCGTGATATAGGAGAATGTGCTCGGACTTCCTCATCTTGCTCGGCTCGGCCTTGCAGAGGATGGTGTTCCCAAGAACACGTAAGACTTACCTCAGAAGCGGATGTCTGACCTCTGTCATAAACCCTGTTACCATAGAGAGACCAGAAAGTCTGAATGTCATGCTACTCGAGGGTGAGAACCGCTCTCTTCGGGGTCCTCCTGAAACCATATAAAGAACAAAGATCATGAATACGGATTCGATACCTGGCTCACTTGCACATAATGGACAGGACCCCTTCTTGTGCGACTTTGGCCCGCTCGTTGGTGTAAGAGATCCGACAAGTAGTGAAAAACTACCGTACCAATTCCGGGTACAGATTGTACTGCTTGGTCACCAACGTACCCAACCCGATCTGCTGTAGAATCTGGAGGACATCATCGCGAATGCCCATCGCATGAATAGTCTGCTTATCGATGAAACGGGTGGGCTTCAGCTCCACCGATGACCACGCGTTGTAAAACAGAGTGTCATACTCGTCCCAGTCATCAGAGATAGGTTGGTTGAGACACTCTGGTTTCTCCATCTCCGTCTTCGGATCATTGGCCCAGTTGATCTTGCTCTTAATCTTGAGGTGCTCAGCCTTAGGCAAGGGGGAGCGGATCTGCGTGAAAAGATACTGCAGAGATGGAAGGAACGGGGTGAGGGGGCGGTGAGTGAGGCGGGGATGGAGAAGGTGCAGGTACCTGTGAACTGGATGCACCATCTCGTTGCTGACGGGATTTCTTAGGAGGGATCTGCATCAAAAACACGAAAAACGAGAAACTCCGCAAGTTAGGCAAAACGCAAATTTTAGAAAAATGCAAATTTGAATGCAAAACTTCACGAACAACAGTCCACAATGTCAAATCCAATGTCAATCCAAGGCCAATTGTTCCAATTTTCATTCCTATACGAAACACGAAGTGATTTCGGCGTCGAGACCAATAATTCCCAAAATTGCATAGATCAGGCTAAGAAATCACTAAACAAAGTTATAGAATGCCTTTAATAGCCTAGATAAATAAGATTAAACCAAGAATTTAAGCTATAAGAGACCAAATATAACGCCCCGACCGCCTCCGTCAGTGAGCACCTCCACGACCTCTAGGGGCCCCACACCCTATCCAGGGCTAGTGAGCACTCGACGTCCCCTCTAGGTACTGCACTCACCCTCGTCTGACAGCCGGTTTGTTATCTCCCGAGGCTCTACAGACTTATTACTATCCCTACAAATCACCACATGATCTTTTCCCGTGTTTTGGCCTCACTCACACGGTACCGACAATCACTTCCCGGTAGGTCACCCATCCTAGTGCTACTCCAGTCCAAGCACGCTTAACTCTGGAGTTCTCTCAGGACAAGTGACGGAAAAGATAAGTGCACTTTGGTGATATAGGTAGCCAAATCAAATCTCTTAACTTCTTTTCAGAAACTGGGATGTTACAACTCACCCCCATTAACAGACCGCAACGTCCTCATTACGCATCCATCGCCCTCAGGACTGCCTCCCGGGTCAGAACCGGTTTGACATAACCTAGAGCTCTGATACCACTTATAACGCCCCGACCGCCTCCGTCCGTGAGCACCTCCACGACCTCTAGGGGCCCCACACCCTATCCAGGGCTCGTGAGCACTCGACGTCTCCTCTAGGTACTGCACTCACCCTCGTCTGATGGCCGGTTTGTTATCTCCCGAGGCTCTACAGACTTGCTACTATCCCTACAAATCACCACATGATCTTTCTCCGTGTTTTGGCCTCACTCACATGGTACCGACAATCACTTCCCGGTAGGTCACCCATCCTAGTGCTACTCCAGTCTAAGCACGCTTAACTATGGAGTTCTCTCAGGACAAGTGACGGAAAAGATAAGTGCACTTTGGTGATATAGGTAGCCAAATCAAATCTCTTAACCTCTTTTCAGAAACCGGGATGTTACACCAAAACTGAAGATCCAACTTTTAGGGTTCCAAGAAAAAAATTGGGAGATTTGAAGAACATACCTTAGATTCTGAGTATATAAAGTGTAGAAATGGGATAAGCACTGAAATCTAATGCTTTTAGGGCTTTGGATCACTCGATTTGGTGCAAAATCGAAGGATTTGGAGATTTAGGATGAGGATTTCCGATGGTGGTCGCGAGAGTGGGGGAAGAAGAAGAAGAAGAGAAAATTTATAGGGTTACCTCGTGGGGGCTGGTGTCAACCAACATCAGTGGTGGTGTCGATCCTCACCAGCACTATTGGTCATGATTCCTCTTCTTTGCATGGGCCTTGACCGACACCAAGGATAGGTGTCGATCGACACCGACCCTCATGGTCGACAAAGAGCTCTTTTTCTATTTTTCATGACACAAAACATGCGAAAACGAAAGACAAAATAAAGACAAGACTCAGAATGAAAGTATATACAGACTTACCAGTGGGTTACCTCCCACTCAGGGCTTGTTTAACGTCACGAGTTTGACTATATGGCACTCATACATCAGTTGTGTCCTTGGGAACCACAACTCCATAGACGTTCTCTTCAGGTAGAAAATCATCAATAGAGACTTCGTCGTCATAAATGATCAGCTACTCCATTCTCAATGTTTTTCTTGTCTCGGACTTCAATATCAAACTCCTGAAGAAGCAAACTCCATCGAAGAAGCCTTGGTTTTGCATCCTTTTTCTACATTAAGTACTTTATGGCCGAATGATCTGTGTGTACTATCACCTTAGAACCAACCAAGTACTGTCGGAACTTCTCAAATGCAAACACCACAACCAACAACTCTTTCTCGGTCGTTGCATAGTTTCTCTGTGCATCATCAAGTGTTCGGCTTGCATAATAAATGGCGTGAAGTTTCTTGTCCTTCTTCTGTCAAAGTACAGCTCCAACTGCGAAGTCACTAACATCATACATCACCTCAAAGGGTAAATCCTAATCCGGAGATTTCACTATTGGAGCATTAACCAATGCTTGCTTAATCTGCTCGAAAGCTGATTGGCACTCAGCGGTGAATTCAAGCTGCGCATCTTTACACAGCAGAGCGGTCAATGGTCGCCCAATTTTGCTAAAATCTTTGATGAATCTCCTGTAAAACCCAGCATGTCCTAGAAAGCTTCGCACAGCTTTGACAGAATCCGGTGCCTGCAAACTTGTCATTACCTCAATCTTTGCGCAATCAACCTTAATCCCGTTTCGCGGAACCCTATGTCCAAGAACAATGCAATCTTAAACCATAAAGTGGCATTTCTCCCAATTCAAAACTAAGTGCTTTTCTTCACATCTCTCAAGCATCTGAACGATGAAAGGCAACTCATCCTTCTCATTTTTGATCACTCTGACTCCTCCCTTCTTAGGAACCACATGCACTGGACTAACTCATTCTCTATCTAAGATAGGATAAATGATCCCAGCTTGTAGGAGTTTCAAAATCTCCTTCTTGACAACATCCTTCAGATTCGGATTCAATCTCCTCTGATGCTCAATTGATGATTTTGTCTCGTCCTCAAGATGTATCCCATGCATGCACAAGTCCAGAGAGATACTTGAAATGTCATAAAGAGAATGGCCAAGAGCTTTGTAATACTTGTGCAGCTTACTTAGCAATAGGGTGAGCTCTGCGTTGTTCAAAGAAGCATTAACAATGACAGGATAAGTTGAGTTAGGTCCTCGAAATGCATACCTTAGCCCGATAGGGAGCTGTTTAGCCTTAATCTTTGGAGCTTTTTCCTAGCTTCAGTCACTCACCTTTGTAACTTTCTTGGGCTTACCAATAAGTTCTCCTTGTGTGATCAAGTACATCACACTCTCACTAGCATCCATCATTTTGACATACCCAGCAGCAATGTCATCTAGATGCTCAACCCCATGCTTGGAATTAAGTAAAGCTCTCTCGAGTGGATCTTCAAAATGCATCTCATGGAAAATCTCCTCTGCGAGATTGCTGAGAGTGTCCACATAGAATGTTTGTCCGTCTATGGTGGGTCACTCCACAAGCTTGTCCAAATCAAAGTTCATAACCAAATCCCCAACATTTAAAGCTATCTTACCATTCCGCACATCAATGACTGCACCAGCTGTAGCTAGGAAAGGTCTGCCTAGGATAAGGGGATCCTTAGGCTCATCGGTGTATCGCAGCACCACAAAATCAGTGGGAATCATGCATTCCCTTATGCGCACAGGCACATCTTCTAACACACCTTCTGGAATCCTGAAACTTCGATCAGCTAAGATCAAAGAGATCTTTGTAGGAGTGAAATCAGTCATACCAAGATTTACAGCAACTGAATGAGGCATCAAACTCACACTAGAACCCAAATCACATAGTGAACCTTTGAACCTGTCCTTGAATATAAAACAATCAAAAACAAAACTTCCTGGATCCTTGAGCTTCTCTGGAATCATGTTCAAAATCACAACACTACATACCTCAGAGATCATCATGACACATTCTTCTTCTCGTATACTCTGTGTAAGCAACTTCTTCAAATATCTCTTACCCACGGGGTGGTTTTTATGGCATCAATCAATGGAATCTCTATGGTGGGCTTGTCCATCATAGCTTTGCACTTAGCTTTATACAGCTCCTGTTTAGATTTCTTGGGATTCCTGGGGAAAGGTACCTTAGGCTTGTAAACTCGTTCTGCTGAAATCCATGGCTTCGTAGAACTCGGTTTCTCATAAATGTCTTGGTGTCGACCGACACCATTGTTGTGTCAATCGACACTAGTTAATAGATTTGATCCTACGTCTCCTGATGGTTGGTGTTGATCGATACTAGGAAGGGTATCGATCGACACAGGCACATTGGAACTCGGTGGTTTTTCAAAAGATGGTTGGTGTCGATCGATACCAGAGGAGGTGTCGATCGACACAGGCACCTCTTCTGCAGCAACTTCTTCGATTTCTTCTAACTGCACGAGTTCATTAACACTTAATCCACTTCTAAGTACAGGATTAAGCTTCTTACCACTTCTCAATGTCACGGCACTGCATTGATACTTCGGGTTAGCATTCGTTCTTCCTGGAAAAACTTTATCTTGTCGTTTCACAGACCCAGCAGTCTGCGCAATCTGAGTATCCAATTGCTTGACATGGGTGTTCAAAGTTTCAAACTTCCCATTCAAGTCCGTGTACAGAGCATAAATCTTGCCATTAAAATCAATTGTAATCCTTTGCTGACCCTCTAAAATCTGCTCAAGCATAGACTTCATCTCACTTTGCTCGGTTGGTGCAGGAGGTGTATGGTAAGATGAGGATCCATAGTTTCTAGTGAAATTGTTATTGCTCTGAAAAGGCTTCTGTACAGCGGCTTAGAAACATAACCAGAAGAATTTTGGTTACCTGAGTAAGTGTTCCTATGATTATTCCCGTTGTTACCACTTATGCCTTGTTGATTACCAAATCTCTGACCCTGAAAACGTGTCCCACCGATGTAATTCACATCCTCTTCATCACATCCTTCTTCCTCAGGCTCGAAGGTTTCAGCTTCTGCAGCGAACTGAACCGTCTTCTTATTCACCAGAATGTTGTGAACCGAATCCAACTTAGTCTTCAGCTCAGCAATCTGTTTTCCATCTATGTTACCAGCTTGCTTATGTCTCTCAAAATTATCATTCTTGGTGCTATTACTAGATGCCAAGTTCTCAATCAACTCATATGCTTCTCCTGGAGACCTTGTGTTGAAATTCCCATTACTAGCAGCATCTAAAGCCATCTGATATCTCTAATCAACACCTCTGAAGATAATACCCAACAGCTGAACTTCACTAAAACCATGATGTGGACAATCTCTCTGGTAAGACCTGAATCTCACCCATGCAGCCTTGAATGGTTCAGTAGGTTTCTGCGTGAACTGAGAGCTTTTATTCCTCAAATATTCATACCTCGCATCATCATAGAAGTTTTGCAGAAAAGCTCTCTTGGTATCTTCCTAATTGGTTAAAGACCCTATAGGCAATTGCTTCAACCAATAAGTTGCTTCACCACTAAGAGAGTGTGGGAAAAGCTTACAAAAGAGGTAGTCATAGCTGACTCCGTTGTGCTTCATGCTAGTCACCAGATCTTCAAACCTCTCAATGTGATCCATGGGGGTGCTCATGAGAAAGTCCATGGAAAGGATGATGTCCAACTAAAGTATAGTAGGACGGCTTCAGCTCAAAATCAGCTCGCTGGAAAGTGGGAAGTCAAATCGCATACCTGTTTGCATAAAACTCATCAGGTCTGGTTTAATCTCCAAGTGTTCTCCCTCTTCCCGTGCGCGTTGGCGCGTTCTCTTGCGCATTACCTACGCCTGCAACAGCTACTGGCACAATGAGGTTACCATTATCATCAATTCTCTACCCTTGGTTGTTGCACACATGACCCTCTTGGTCCCTAAGAACACCAGCTTCATCCTGAAGTATTACCACACGTTCAGCCATTTCCACTGGTTTCCTTGCTTTTCTTCATGCTCGTTCTAACTTTGCAAGCTCTTGATTTGGAAGAGACAAAAGCTAGCTGTCTTTGCTGCTCCTGGTAGCATGCTTAGGTATACGCTTGATAAACACAAGACAAAAAGAAAAGAAAATATGTAAGATAAATAGAAAAATAAAAACTTAGTCTAAACTCTACACTTAAATCTATTAGAAACAAGAATCCCCGACAACGGCACCAAAAAATTGATATGCTCAAAGTTTAAACCCTAGAGCTACACCGCAAGTGCACAGATATGCAATTGTAGTATATAGGGGTCGAATCCATAGAGACTCACAATATTTCACAATAGATTCTTTAGTTTCGAATAAAGCTAAGTAAGATAGGTGATAAATGAAAACAATGCAGAAAAGTAAATGAATGTAGTTATATTCAAATGGTAAAAACGTCAAGCGTAGGGAATTTCTCAAGAATTCAGGAAATGTAAATCAAAGAATTGGCTAGGATCAAATTAAATTCCAGTTCTAGAACTCAAAACACTAACTTAGAACTAACCAACTCCCGCTATGAAAGTTCTCTATGCTTAAAACCTAAGAACCCAAATTCCTTTATGAGACTTCATATTTTAAACAAGCATTACGTTCAAGTTTGATTTGTTCACAAATTATCTAATCCAAATTCCTTTGTAATTATCTAATATGCCCACTCTAAGTTCTTTCAAGTTTCAAATCACACCGTCATGCTTTTCAATAACCTAAAATCTAGATGCATAGGTGATCAAATTAGATCTAGCATTAAGAACAACCTAGGTGAAGAACTTATAAAGTTGTGAATCCTAACCAATCAATCAAAGTTACAAATCCATGAAAACCCTAATGAGAATCCCTGAACCTAACAAGTGATCTACTCAGACATAATCAATGAAAACATGAACATGAATATAATAGATATCATAAATAAATTAAAAGGGAAATAGAAACAGGGGTTCAACATCTTCTCTAAGAAGTATAGGGTAAACCCCAAGCTCTCAATCTCTCTCCTCAAGTCTCCTTCTAAAAAGCTTAGATACATATATAAGAATTAAAAACCCTAATAAAGACTCAGAAACACGACTTGGGTCTTTTTGTAAATAATAGAAACTTCTGGGCAAAGTCGCAAATCTTCAAAACTTGTAAAAATCCGAGTGTGGCTTCAGCAGGTGACACGTGGTGTCGATCGACACCAGGGGTCTATGCGTACTCCGGCTTCAGCTTCTCAGCAACAATGCTCCAAAATGCTCCAAAATGTCCAGAAGTCTCTAAATACGTGTAAACCTGTAAAAGACTCTACTAGGACTCTAAAAACATATAAAAGACTCAATTAAGAACATATATCATGGCTTAAAAACCGTAAAAACCATGATATATCAATAACAACCACTCATAGAGGACCAATCCATTAGAAATACAAAAAAAAAATACTACCCCAAAAAGAAAAAAACAAAATGGATAATATAGAAACTACATTTTACTATGAAATGATTTCATCACCAATTCAAAACATGAATCATCTACAACTCAACTACATGATTTCTCTGACCGATGAATAACTACTTTAATCACATGATAACAACTTCAAAGATTTGATCAACATCTACCTCACGTTTCATGACACGGTTTAGTAAACTCATTTTTTAAACAGGTATCAAGGGCAGCTACTTGGTGCTAAGAATTTAAATTGTTGACATTGAAATATGAGTGTTTTGCAACTCTAAAGTATATCTTCTTCACCCTTTGGTTGCTTGGATTAGAATGAGATTTGTATTCTTGGTGTGTTATAAGCTCGTTTCCCCGAAGATTTTGATACCCTTTATACTATAACGGTATAAGGATTATTTGATAACCTGGTTTGCAAAAACCAATCTATCAAATTGGTTCCGTTGCCGGAGAAGCAAGAAATAGCCATTAGGATTTGGTCTTGTTTTGAGACTAAGTTTTTATTTTCTTTATTTTGACATTAACCTTTCATTTAGTTTTTGTTTCTCTAGTGCTTTTCAAGGTGTATGCAACGAAGCATTCAATAAGGAGAGGTTCGTGATTGTATTTTGGATTTGAATCAAGTTGAGAGAGTGAATATAAGGGAAGCTAAAGCAAGGAGAGAGCAACAGCGGTTAGCACACTTGGCACGCTTAGGCATGGATGAGATTCACAATCCAATTTTGAGGGTAATGTTGATCAAGGTGGGGTTGCTCAAGGAAATGGTCATGGGAATGTTGCAAGAGCGATTGGAGCATATGATGAGCCAAACATCCATGGGCATAGGACCGGTATTAGGCCTCCTCCGGTTGGAAATAACAACTTTGAGATCAAAGCTAGCCTAATCAACATGGTCCAAGGCTCGAAGTTTCATGGTCTACCAATGGAGGATCTCTTGGATCATCTAGATCAATTTGATATTTTGTGTGGGACGGTTAAGAACAATGGAGTATCGGAAGATGCTCTCAAACTTTGCCTTTTCCCATTCTTATTAGGCGACAAGGCTCATTTTTGGGAGAAGAATCTACCTCACAACACTATCACTTCATGGGACCAATGCAAGAGATTGTTCCTAGCTAATTTTTCTCCCCTTCTCGTATGGCTCGACTAAGGAATGAGATATCAAGTTTTTCACAATGTGTTAATGAAATTTTTTGTGAAGCTTGGGAGAGTTTGAAGGGCTTTGCTTCTCAATGTCCACACCATGGTTTCTCAAAGGAAAGTCTTTTGAGTACTCTTTACTGCAGTGTCTTGCCAAAGTATCAAATGCTTCTAGACACTGCAAGTAACAGGAATTTCTTAGGCCAAGGAGCAGATGATGGAATGTTACTAGTTGAGAATCTTGCCCAAAGCAATGGAAGTTATGGAGAAGACTATGATTGGACAACAAGAGACAGTTTTGAAGTTGATAGTCAAAGGACTAAGGAGATGAAAGCGCTACATGAGAAGATGGATAAAATTTTGCAAGCTTATCAAAAACAGGTTAACTACTTCGGAAAGTTTGATGGATGATATATCATAGTTTTTATGGGTTTTAACCATGATATAAGAGTCTTTAGTTGAGTCTTTTTGGTGTTTTTAGAGTCTATTAGAGTCTTTTATCTTCAGGTATGCATTTAGGACTAATGTGAAGAATATGAGAGATTTTGGAGCAAAGACCGAGAAGTTGCATCGAAGAATCTTGCTTTGACATGATATGTGACTTGGTGTCGATCGATGCCAGCCATGAGTGTCGATCGACACCACATGCGGACAACTTCGGAAATTTTGGAAGATTTACAATTTTGCCCAGAAGATTTTAATATTTCAGCATTAGTCTCTGTACGAGTTTTTGGCTATTTATTGTGCTTTAGATCAGGGTTTTGAGGGACACTCTGGATCAGAAGTTTGTATCATCTTTCTCTAATCCCTGATACTCTTTGTACTCCACTTTTATTTCTCTATTATATCGAATGATTTCTATTCATATCGTGATGATTATTGCTTTCACCATGTCTAAGTAGTTCTCCTATTAGGTTAAGGGTTTTCAAGGGTTTCTGAAGAATTGTTGAATCATTAGGTTATTAGGGTTAATTGATAGAGTTCTTCATCTAGGATTGAACTTATTGCTTATTCTAGATTCTCGACCTAGAATCTGATTTAGGGTTATCAATTGACATGAAAGTGTAATTGGTTGCTAGATCTATCTTAGGTGAGCAAAATACCTATCTGCAAAGGAATTTGATTTAGGGATTTTGTGAACAAATTGAACCTGATCATTAACGCTTGTCTGGATCTTAGAATTTAGCAAAGGAATTTGGAATTCTAGATTCAGGGATAGATAGTTTACGCAGCGGAAGCTGGTAGGTTTTACAATTGTGTTTGAGTTCTAGAACGGTTCTTAATTATAATCCTGATAGTTAAATTGATTCACAGTTCTGAAGATTCCTGAGATTTCCCTATGCCTAACACTCTTCTCCATTGATTTACACTTTGTTTAATTATTCGCACTGCAATTTCCTTACATAATACTTTATTTAGCATAATACTTTTACTGGGATTTATTGAGTATTTCGTAGTCCTTGTGGATTCGATCCCTAAGTACTACAGTGATCTCTTAATTTGAGAGAGTAGCTCAGGGTAAATTTGAGCATTATCAAATTTTGGCGCCGTTGCCGGGGACTATTGGATTTACCATTAGATTTAAGTTTAAGTTTTTGTCTAAATTTTCTTTTATTTTGTTACTAATATCGTTCTTTCTTTCTTTCTTGTGTGTTTCAGGTGCATGCTTAATCGCAAAACTCGGAGCAACAAGAATCTTGAGCTAGTAACCCTTTCAAATCAAGAGCTAGCAAAGTTAGATCGAAGAACCCGGAAGGCGAAGAATTCAGAAGCAATGTTGCGTACTATCATCATGGCTGATGAACATGGAGTTCTCCGGGACAAGGATGGCCATGCATACAATGCAGAGGGCCAAAGGATTGATGACAATGGCCAAGTTATTGTTGAGGCTGTGGTGCTCGACCAGGGTGATGGTGTCGACCGACACCCACAACTTGGTGTTGATCGACACCAACCAGCGGCTGGTAGAGTTTTGATTGGACAAGGTGCATCTGGTGCCGTAGGTCCACGTGCAATGACATTGGGGGATTACAACCGGCCAGAGCAGTTCTATGCCAACCGGTCTGCCATCCGCCCGCCTCCATTTCAAAGGAACGATTTTGAACTCAAACCTGCATACTACACGCTCGTCGGTCAGAACCCTTTCCATGGGCTATCACATGAGCACCCTATGGATCACATTGAGCGGTTTGAGGATCTAGTCACTAGCATCAAGGCTAACGGGGTGTCAAATGACTATCTGTTCTATAAGCTCTTCCCATATTCTCTTGCTGGGGAAGCAGCTTATTGGCTTAAGCAGTTGAAGCCAGGATCACTAACCACTTGGGAAGATACTAAGAATGCCTTCCTGAACAATTTTTATGATGATGCACGGTCTGAAGAGCTGAGGACGAAATTTTCAGCCTTCTCTCAAGGACCTACTGAGGCATTCAAGGCCGCTATGGCAAGGTTCAGGGCTTATCAGAGAGACTGTCCACACCATGGGTTCAGTGAAGTTCAGTTGCTTGGGATTTTCTTCAGGGGTGTCGATTGGAGGTATCAGATGGTTCTGGATGCTGCAAGTAATGGCAACTTCAATACCAGATATCCTGAGGATGCTGTGGTGCTAATAGAGAACTTGGCTTCAAGCAACAGCACCAAGAATGCTGATTTCGAGAGGAAGAAGCAAGCTGGGAACTTAGATGGGAGTCAGATAGCTGAGGTAAAGGCGAAACTTGATACGGTTTACAACCTTATAATAAACAAGAAGCAGGTCCAGTTTGCTGCTGAGGTTGAGACCTATGAGCCAGTTGATGAGCATGAGGAGCAGGATGTTAACTATGTCGGTGGCACAGGCTTTCAGAGTTTCGGTAACTCACAAGGAAACCGAGGCTACAATGGGGGCAGTCCGCGGGGTAACAATCAAGGGAATCAATCCTCCTCTACTTTCACTCAGCGGCCTCAGTATCAGAAACCCTATCAGAGCAGCAACAACTTCAGTCAGAGGAACTATGGCTCATCTTCCTATCAGAGCATTCCACCACCTACTACAGAGAGTAAGATGGAATCGATGCTTGAGCAGATTCTAGAAGGTCAACAGAAAATCACTGTGGAATTCAACGGAAAGTTAGACTCACTGTATCAGGATTTGAATGGGAAGTTTGAGCAGCTGAACACTCATGTCAAGAAGTTAGACACACAGGTTGCTCAAACAGCTGAAGCCATTAAAAGATAGGACGGTTTCCTCCCTGGTAAAACAGATACTAATCTGAGGCATTCAGTGCATGCCATCTCATTGAGGAGTGGGAAGAAGGTTGAGCCTGTGATCAGGAGCACTCTAACACCTGAAGAGATGATAGACTTAGAAGAAGTCGAAGACGAAGATGTTGTTCTTCCGGAACAAGTGTCGGTCGACACCAACACTATGTGTCGATCGACACCGGTTGATACAGAAGGGGTTAGTGAGGATAAAATTTTGTCGATCGCTGCCAAGGACACGACACAGGACGCTAATGTCGACCGACACCACCTGGGTGTCGATCGACACCCTTCACGAACAGACAATGCTTTCTCATCATCTGCTAAGCCGATCACCGAATCATCATACAAACTGAGGATCCCTTATCCTCGAAACCCCAGGAAGTTTAAGCAAGAGATAGATGATGCCAGGTGTAAGGCTATGATGGATAAGCTAACCGTGGAGTTACCATTGATTGATGCCATCATGACATCCACCATAATCAGACGGTACGTGAAATGCATGGTCACTAAGGATTTGAACGTTGAACAGGGTGTGATGATGATTTCCGCACAGGTTAGTGCCGTGATTCAGAACAAGATTCTAGAAAAGCTCCCAGACCCAGGTAGTTTCGTTCTTGACTGCATAATCTTTGCAGAGAAGTTCGAACGGTCTTTATGTAATCTTGGTTCTAGTGTGAATTTGATGCCCAGATCAGTTGCTATGAATCTTGGTATGACAGACTTTCAGCCGACCAGGATCACTCTCATCCTTGCTGATCGTTCTGTTCATCTTCCAGACGGTATCCTTGAGGATGTTCCTATCAAGATAGGAGGATGCTTGATTCCTACGGACTTCGTTGTGTTAACATATGAGGAAGAGCCTAAGGATCCGTTGATATTGGGACGACCATTCTTGGCTACAGCTGGTGCCATGATTGATGTCAGAAGGGGACGCATTGGTCTGAATGTAGGTGATCTAGTTATGAACTTTGAGATGGATAAGCTTGTAAAGCGGCCTACGATCGATGGTCAGACCTTCTACGTCGAGACCCTCACGGATCTTGCCGAGGAGAATTTCAAAGAGTTGCATTATGAGGACCCTCTGGAATGTGCTTTGATTGCTTCAGTGGATGAGGTTGAGCATTTAGATGATATTGCTGCTGGGTATGTCAAGCTAATGGATGCAACCAAGGAAGTGATGCACGTAGCGGGTGTCGATCGACACCCATCACTGGTGTCGATCGACACCAATGTCCCGACAGGCAGGAAAGCAGCTGATTGGAGCTTCGAGCAAGCTCCAAAAATAGAGCTTAAGCAACTCCCTGCGGGGCTCGGGTACGCATTCCTTGGTGAACATAATTCATATCCTGTTATTGTTAAT
Organism: Cardamine occulta; assembly: GCA_028015245.1. Classification (NCBI taxonomy): domain Eukaryota; kingdom Viridiplantae; phylum Streptophyta; class Magnoliopsida; order Brassicales; family Brassicaceae; genus Cardamine; species Cardamine occulta. The sequence continues at coordinate 14,581,605 of CM051376.1, read as the reverse complement.
GCGTCCTTGAACAACGCAGAGCTCACCCTATTGCTAAGTAAGCTGCGCAAGTTTCGCAAGGCTCTTGGCTATTCTCTTGATGATATTTCAGGTATCTCTCCGGATCTGTGCATGCATAGGATACATCTTGAGGATAAGACTAAATCATCAGTTGAACATCAGCGACGGCTGAATCAGAACCTGAAGGATGTGGTTAAGAAAGAGATCATGAAGCTGTTGGATGCAGGGATCATCTATCCGATTTCCGACAGTCATTGGGTCAGTCTAGTGCATGTTGTGCCTAAGAAAGGAGGAGTCACAGTGGTACGGAATGAGCGGAATGAGCTGATACCGACTAGAACTGTGACAGGGCACAGAATGTGCATTGATTATAGGAAGCTGAACGCCGCTACAAGAAAGGATCATTTTCCTTTGCCCTTCATTGATCAAATGCTTGAGCGGTTGGCTAATCACCCTTACTACTGTTTCCTTGATGGTTATTCAGGGTTCTTTCAGATACCTATTCACCCAGATGACGAGGAGAATACCACGTTTACATGTCCCTATGGCACTTTCGCATACAGCAGAATGCCCTTTGGACTATGTAACGCTCCTGCTACGTTTCAGAGGTGTATGATGTCTATCTTCACAGACATGATTGAGGATAGCATGGAGGTATTTATGGATGATTTTTCAGTTTATGGGTCCTCATTCAAGGATTGTTTGGATAACCTGTGTAAAGTGCTAGCTAGATGTGAGGAGACGCACTTGGTTCTGAATTGGGAGAAATGCCACTTTATGGTCAGAGACGGCATTGTTCTTGGGCACAGGGGATCAGAGGCTGGTATTGAGGTTGATAAAGCTAAGATTGAGGTGATGAATAATCTGTAACCGCCTTCTAATGTTAAGTCATTGAGAAGCTTCCTTGGGCACGCTGGATTCTATAGACGTTTCATCAAGGATTTTAGCAAGACAGCACGTCCACTCACCAGTTTGCTCTGTAAGGATGTCATATTTGAGTTTGATACTGATTGTTTTGATGCCTTTCAACAACTCAAGCGTGCATTAGTGAGTGCTCCAATTATTCAGCCGCCGGATTGGGATTTGCCTTTTGAGGTAATGTGTGACGCCAGCGACTTTGCAGTTGGGGCTGTGCTGGGACAAAGGAAAGACAAGAAGCTTCATGCCATATACTATGCCAGCCGTACATTGGATGATGCGCAGAGGAACTACGCTACCACAGAGAAGGAACTGCTTGCTGTCGTGTTTGCTTTTGAGAAATTCAGGCAGTATCTTGTTGGCTCTAAAGTAGTGGTGCACACTGATCATTCTGCACTCAAGTACCTGATGCAGAAGAAGGATTCTAAGCCTAGACTGTTAAGATGGATTCTATTGCTCCAGGAGTTCGACATCGAAGTCAAGGATAAGAAAGGTACTGAAAATGGAGTTGCTGATCATCTTTCGCGGATTAGGATTCAGGACGACATCCCTATTGATGATTCTCTGCCAGTAGAGAATGTGCACTTAGTGGAAACGGGATGGCGTGATTTTTCTTGCAGTGATCTGCAGTATTCTTGGACAACAGGTCCAAGTGTCGATCGACGCCACTCATCTGTGTTGATCGACACCAATATCCGCAGGGGAGTGTCGACCGATACCACATCCAGTGTCGATCGACACCATGTTCCAGACAGCTCCGATTTGGCAGATAACCACTCAGTAGCTGGTGTTGAGGGTCAAGATCGACCATGGTTTGCAGATATTGCCAACTACCTTGCTGCAGGAGATGAACCGGATGAGTTTACAGAGTATTCAAAGAAGAAGTTCATGCGTGAGCTGAGACGGTTCTATTGGGATGAACTTTACTTGTATAGGCACTGTTCTGATAGGGTCTATCGTAGATGCATAGCTAATACTGAAATTCCAGATGTATTGTTTCACTGTCATGGTTCTGAGTATGCTGGGCATTTTGCTACCTTCAAGACAGTCTCTAAGGTTCTACAAGCAGGCTTCTGGTGGCCGACTATGTTCCGAGACGCCCATACATTTGTGTCTAGATGTGATGCATGTCAGAGGATAGGGAAGATCAGTAAGCGGCATGAGATGCCTCAGAACTTCATCCTCGAGGTCGAGGTCTTTGATTGCTGGGGTATAGACTTCATGGGTCCTTTTCCGACATCATACAAGAACAACTACATCTTGGTTGCGGTTGATTACGTGTCGAAGTGGGTTGAAGCGATTGCTAGTCCTACCAACGATGCTTCAGTGGTCCTTAAGCTGTTTAAGACCATTATCTTCCCTCGATTTGGAGTCCCGAGGATTGTCATAAGCGATGGTGGCAAGCACTTCATCAACCGCGTGTTTGAGCGGCTTCTTAAGAAACACGGTGTACATCATCGCGTTGCTACTCCATATCATCCGCAGACAAGTGGACAAGTTGAGGTCTCTAACAGGCAGATCAAGGAGATTCTAGAGAAGACAGTTAGACACTCGAGAAATGACTGGTCCACAAAGTTAGATGATGCACTCTGGGCTTATCGGACTGCATTCAAGACGCCACTCGGTACTACGCCATTTCATCTGCCCTATGGGAAAGCATGTCATCTTCCAGTAGAGCTTGAGCACAAAGCCGCCTGG
>CM051376.1:13953889-13978889 GCA_028015245.1 Cardamine occulta | reverse complement strand
GAATCCCATCCTTAGGACCTTTCTTCTCATTGATTGATATTCTGTTTCTGCTTTGCTTTGATTTCTTATTTTGTTTAATTTCTATTTTCTTTTGCACTTTATAACTGTTAGGTTGACAAATATCTCTTAATTGGCTTGACTCAAAGCATTCTTGATCATATCCTAATTGCTAGCGTCCAACCATTTGGATTGACACCTTTTGTACTCAAATGACTTGATTGTGCAATAGGTAATTGAACTTCCTGATAAATACACAAATATCTATTATCAATACTAAAAACTATCTTGTTCTTAATGAAAAGACTCAAGATTTGTTAGTAAAACGACTCTATAAAACCGTTAATACAATGTGTTATCACAATTCCTCTAGATTTGAATTCTTGCTTGTCCTCAAGTAAGAACAGAGAGGAAGAAGTGGAAGAAAACCATCCTCCATTGATAAACTCGTAAATCAAATTGAAAAGAGGGAGTTTGAAGATCAAGTTGGGCTTGAAAAATTGAGTGGAAAGCACCCAAACATCACTAAATTTGGTTGACAATTGAGAGATATATGTGGATTTCAGTGAATTAGGGACACACGGTTTGATCCCAAAAGATCAAGCCCGTGACAACCCGCCAACATATCAATCAAAGTACATCTTAGCTCTAGATTAGGTTCGACATTTCACCCTTTATACTATCAATCGATTGAAACCCACCAAAAATACCAAGTCTCAAACTCCCACAAAGTAAAAAAGAAAAATTAGCATTTCTGCTATAAATTCAATGTTGACAGAATCGTATGTCTAGTTCTTTTGAAGAAATTAGTCTTAAATTCACTGTTGAGAAGAGTGTATTTGTTTTTTTCTTTTGCTGTCCTACTGTTCTGAAAACATGACAATATAAATTATTACTGTGTTAATTATAAACGGACCCTACCATTTAACAAACTTAGAAAAAAATGAAAATTATATTTTTTTCTGTTTGGATTCTATATATTCTGATGTAAATACATTCATACAAAAATTAATGTTTCCACAATTTTCCTTTAAAAGTCAATGTAAGTTTTGAATGCTTTTGTTTTGGAGTTTGAAAGTGGATAAAAACAAAGTGAATCGATTCTACAATAAATGCACGTGACATATTCTATTCACAAAGTTATAAACTTAATTCTCATTGAATATAAACATAATTCAGAAAGTTTATATATTTCAAATACAATGAAGTGAAACCTTTGTGAAAAGAGAATCTTTCTTTCTTTCTTTTTTCGTCCCTCCATCTAAATCTTTAGAACCAAAACTGTTTGGTTTCATAAAAATAAATTTCAATTTCCTTAGCAAAAAATGATAAATTTCAATTTCAATAAAATAAATTTATCTAAGATGATATATAAAAAAGAAAAGGAAATTTTTTAAAAAAGGAAAAATAACTTCTGTTTATTCGGTTCATGTATAATTAGATTCATATTTTTTTTGAAAAGGAACATAGCTTCTGTTTATTCTGTCACTCCGCTATATAAAGGAAGATATAACTCACATTCATATCTTCCTCTCTCTTGCAAACCATAATAACTCATCTAAACTTTTCTTGAGTTCCTCTCTCATTTCTTTTCTAAAGCTTTTCTTTACTTGCTACTACCCTTCTGATATTTTAATACTAGCCAGCCGTCACTTCTTATTCTCCTGAACATCATTGTAAACAGAATCTTTTGTTTGTTAATTCATCTCTCCATACACAACCCTTAGAGCTCCCCTGTTTTCCCACTTCACCACAAACCAGAAATCAAACAAGAGAGAAACAAAATGGGTCAGAAAAATTCAGGAAAGCCTAGAGAGCTAAGACGTACTTTGATTTATATGTCAGCGGGTTGTCACGGGCTTGCCCTAGTCTCTCTTTGCCTCGGACAAATAGATTAGGCAGCCTAACTCTCAAAAAATCTGACCCTTTATGAGAAAAGAACTCGGATAGAAAGAAAACTCGGAAAAAGAAAAGTGGAAAACCCTAAACCAATAAATCGACTCTATGCTTACGAAACCGGAAAAATGGATTATCACTTTTCCAGTTTGGGTTCTAACATACGTCTAAAATATATTATGATATAATATTGTTTACACAACTTTCTTTTATAAGTGCATGTAAGTTTTGAAATGTTTTTGTTTGTGAACTTGAGAATGAATTTGTAAAAAAAGTAAAATGAATTATTTCTACAACAAATGCATGTGAAAGAATCTATTCACAAAGTTGATAAGCATTGAATACAAGTTGCTATTATAAGTTAATAAATTTTGATGAAATTAAACCCTTTCAACTACATCATCATGAATAGTGAAAACAGTGCATTTATAAAATAAAAATATAAACAAATAATTCATTTCATTGGAATAAATTTATTTGATATAGTAAATATAAAACAATAATGCAGTTATAAATATATATATATATATATATTATAGAAAAACCTTCTTTTTTTTGTACGAAAGAAAAACCTTCTAATCGGTTCACTTTTCTATATAAAGGAGGTCTTTCTCCTCGTTATAGTTAACATATTCCTCTCTCTTGAAAACCATAATAACTCATCTAAACCTTTCTTGAATTCTTTCTCATTTCTTTTCTTCCGCTTTTCTGCACTTGATAATACCATTCTGATATTTGATACTAGCCAATCATCAGTTCTTATTGTCTTGAATCACCAGTTGAGTGTTCTCTGTTTTTTTTATAAATGTAATTATCGTGGCTGGTTTTTCAATTTATTATTATTTGTTTTTGGTTACAATTTTATGTTTTTAGATACTTGTAAATTGGAGTCTATTTTGCGTTTTAGCTGCTAGATAAGATCTGTGCAATTTTCTGCGTGACATATGTGATTCTTGGCTGAAATTTGGGTTTCTCGTTTTCTTAGTAGTGAACTTTAGGTAAGGGTGTATATATAATCCGAGCTTTCAAGATTCTTTGTTCCTCTACTCCTGTTATAAGCAACCTGGAACACCTGTAATAGAAATTTATCCACCATACACCAATTGAAAAGGTGAAGGCAATCGTTAGTGATATGTATTAAATCAATACAAACAAACGAAAATGCAGAAAGATGGGTTATAGATTGAGGGATTTGCAAACTGGTGCTACTTAGTGACTGTTTTTCATACATGTGGAGTCTTATAATGTCCACATTTCTAATGCTGTTTTTTAAATTGAATTAAGGTATGTCGAACAACAGCGATATCCGGCAGCTGGCAGAGGAAGGAGAATAGCGGTTGTCTATGGTTGAAATGCTTCAGAAATACTGCAGGGAGTTTGGCCCCTGGCAGTTGATGCAATTTGTGTTGGCTTCTCTCGCATGGGGCCTGAAAGCATTCCACACTATGGTCATGATCTTTGCTGATCAAGAACCCAAGTGGAGGTGTGTTGGGTCTGGTTTTTCCAGTGAACCTACGATCTGTGATATGGATTCAAATATATGGGAGTGGACCGAAAGTAAAGACGTTTCGACGGTGTCGGAGTTCGGGTTGATCTGCGATGATAAATATAAAGTTGCTCTTGTTTAGAGCATTTTCTTTGCCAGTTGCATGATCGGTTAGTCGTTCTGTTTCTTCCTCTGTATATTTAGTCACAAGTACTTAATATTTCTCAAGTCTCTAACATAAAACTATGGTCGTTGTATAGTTTGTTGATCACAAGAAAACATGTGATATATTTATTTATCTATTTTATTAATTATGTACTTAATAGAAACCTCAATGTGTAGGGGCTGCAATATTTGGATACATGTCGGACTCAAAAAATGGACGGAAGAGAACACTATGATTTATATGTCTCTGCAACATAATCTACGGATCTTTCACCATTTGGGCTGATGACTACTATTTGTACGTGGTATTCCGGGTTTTCACCGGCTTAGGCACTGGTGGTATAGGCGTAGTTGCGTTTCTCCTAGCCATTGAAGCTATTGGACCAAGCAAGCGCGGTGTGGTTAGAAGGTCAACCTTCTACTTTTTTTTCCGCAGGGATTGTGCTTCTGTCCGGTGCAACTTATGTTTTGAAGACGTGGAGAGAACTCTATCTCATGTCTGGATTCTTGTCTCTCTTGTACCTCGTCGGCATTGATCCTTTCCTCTCTGAGTCTCCGAGATGGTTTCTAGTGAAGGAAAGAGTAGAAGAGGCCATGAAGTCATGAATTCGATCGCTAAAAGGAATGGCCGTCACATTCCCGCCAAAGATACTCTAACTATGGATAATGACGACGAGATTGCAGAGGGAACTCTCGTTGATGTTTTTCGATCATCATTTATGCGTGTCCGACTTGTCATCACCGTCATCATCAGTTTCACAGTCTCAGTTGTATACTACGGCCTTAGTCTCAATGTAGTCAATCTCAAGACCAACCTTCATCTCAGTGTAATCCTCAACGCCTTGGGGTGAAATGCTGGCTTTTGCCATAACAGCGGTTTTACTAGACCTTTACGGGAGGAAGCGGCTGACGATAGGCACGCAGTGGTTTAGCTGTGTTTTCTGCCTTGTTGCTTACCTTGTAGGAGGGGTTGGTCCATGGAAGGCAGTGAGAATGGTTTCAAGAGTCTTAGGGATCTTCGGGATGGCGGGGATCTACAATCTCCTGTTGTAGGAGGGGTTGGTCCATGGAAGGCAGTGAGAAACGCGGCTTTAGTGCGACACAAGCGGTTCAGATGGCTGCAATACTAGCGCCATTTGTTGTGCTTTTAGGGAAGGAGGTACCATTTGTGGTGTTCGCGGTTGTGTTAGTGGGAGGAGGGCTTGTGTTTTTCTTTCTCGAGACGTTGAACCAGCCGATGTATGATACCATATCTGGAATCCATGAGGTTGAGAGCACCAGGGAATGACTGCTCTAAGATATAATTAAGAATCTATAAATAACGGACGGCTGCGATCTAGTGTTAAACATGATTTTAGTTGGTGCATGATTATTTTTCTATCTAGGAGATTTGCAAGAGAATGTTGGGATGCATTTTCATTTATGCACTCTTCTTCTTTTTTCTTCTTCCTTTGTTTTTTCTGTAAAATACGTGTGATTTTCTTCTTTCGTTATTTCTGTAAAATATGTGTGCTCTTCTTTTGTAAAATATATGTGTGCTCTTGGTTTTGGTAAAATATGTATGCAATTTACTTTTATCTTTAAAAGTTTATGCAATTATCAAATAAGGATCTGCTCGGAAGGAAATGTTCCACGTGAAGTAAACAGTTAATAATTTGATTATATTAACTAAATGTATATTTCAGACAATGATGATAAATACGTGAAAACCGACATGTTAGTAAATAAGAGAAGATGATAAATTGTAGAACGTCGAATTAAAATAGGAATGTTGATAGCAGCCACTCTACGTTTTAATGGCCCAGTAACTTCTAATCCAGTGTTATTGGGTTTGTTAAACTTGAACCTGATCTTGAACAAGATATTCTCTGCATCAAACTAAGGGCATGTGGTGCAGAAGACAAATTCCCAATGGAGTCGCCTTGGATTCTCAACAGCTCATCATAGCCGCCATCAATTCCGATTACTGAGTGATATCAATCATTTACTGGTTACATCTATTTTTACTATTAACAAACGAAAAAATAATAAAAAGCTAACAAGTACGAAATTTATAGTTTATCTTTAAAAAATAAATTATAAGGCGTATTCGTTTATTAATAAATTCCGCTTTGCCAATATTCGTTTATTAATTGTTTGTACTCAATAATAAAAGGTTGATGAGATGTATCAAGCATGATGCTTTGGTACTTTGGTTTATAACATTAGTTAAGGTTAATTTTTTTTCTTTTGGAGATCTTATTTCGTTGATACATAAAAGAGTATTTTTAGTTTATGAAACTTTTCATAATCATTTCTTTGTCTATGATCCCGTGTTTCGCATATTTGCTAATGTTATTTGTTTGTGCTAAGTTGTTCAAAATTGTCATCCTTGTAAATCTTTTCCATTATTCTTTTTGTATTCTTTAGTTCTATTACTGAATTTGAATTTTTTGATCTTAGAAAAACCCAAAGACAATCTTTCTGTTTTTTTTAGCTCAGATCATATTCCACATCTCTAGTATGTATCGAGATAATTATTGTTGAATTTGACTCCCCCCCTACTTTATAACATTATAACTTTATAAGCCATGCACTTGTGGGTATTATTTCATTTTAAAATTAGACCACATCAAATTTCTCTAGGATGTCTAAGATTTTATGATGATACACTTGTCCATATTTCTGGATTCGATACATAAAACTTCAAACTCTAATAGAGGAAAACGCAATTACAAAATTTCCTTCAAAACTTAAGCAACATTATGATGTAACTACAAAGCTATAAAGTCGTCAAGTAAATGGGGGAAATCGACTTTTTCTTTGAACATGATGGTGTACAAATTTACGAAGCTATAAAGTCTGTCATAGAGAAGGGACATATAGTATATGGAAGCTATAAATTAAAAGTATTTTTTGGGAATGAAGAAACATATGACATGTCCTAGCCTATGTATGATATCCATTTTGGACTTTCATGTTTCATGCTCTTCTTTATGTGTTTCATTGGTCAAAGTAAGAAAAAATAACTAGAAAGTAAAAAGTAGAAACTACAAAAATGCATAAATTAGAAGAATATAATATATGTACAATATTACAGCATGTTTTTGTGATTATATAATATGAATGTTAGGATAGTGAATGTAACAATGTCTATAATACTATATTCAATTAATACAATTGTTTTCGAATTTATGGATAATATGTTCATTTTTTATTTACTTAATTGAGATTTATTTAATTTAATTTCTAGATAACAAACCACAAGTCTTATTTCAAAATTTAAAGATTTTATATTTATCTATGATATGCAGATCCTAATATAGTTTACTATAAATTAGAAAATATTTTTAGCAATCCTTGAAAATTAAATTTGTTTTTAGTATTTTTCCCAGCTATCATATTTGAAGTGATAATATTGTTTGTTATGGTCGACTAGTTTGGTATCCAGCCCATTAAGTATTCTTTCCGCCCTTTTTGGTAATGTAAAAAGATACACGTCTTAGTAGAATTACAAAAAGGGCAAAAAGAGCAAAAGCTGAAATGGAGTTTGAATTTTACTAACTATATTCTAATTTTTATTCCCAAAGAAGATTCTTTTTTTCTTTACTTCTTAATTTTTTTCTTTTGTTTAAAAAAAAATAGCATCCATAACGAACAAATGCATCAGTTTTACGACATTCAAAAACAATAAGTTTGTTTCGATGCATTTGCAAAACAATTTGAGTAAATTCAGAAACAAGAAGTTAAATCTCTGATTCAATGATCAACAATAAAAATAAAAAAGGTTCAAAAACAAGAATTCCCATCTAGGGATAATTATTCAACAAAGACTTAAAAATATATTAGATTAAACATCCACATGATTGAGAAGAAATCCTTCTAAATAGATAAAAAGACGGTCTTAAGCGCATACGGCACAAGCAGAACAGTAGAGTATCAAGCATCTATGGTCTCAATGGAATCAGTGGTGGCTAGGAGCAGCTCTCGGTTTAGGTTTCCGGCGTATGATTCATCCAAGGCGTTGGGATGTCCAAGAGCTTTGAGTGCAAGTATGCAGTTTTTTGTCCAGAAATCATCATGGCCACGAATGTTGGTCCTTGTATCATAAACTCCAAGATTAAATGCCAAATTAAAAGGAAAAAAAAAACTGAAAGGGATTGATTAGGAATTTGGGTTTGTGTGAAGTGGGAAAACACTCGCCATTCGAGGGGCACCATCAATCTCGGCAACATCCATAGCAGTGACAATCATGCCAAGAACAACCTCTCTGGTGAGTCTAACAATTGCATCTTTGGCTGTGTTCATGTCAAGGGCCTTCATCCCAGGAACTTGATCTATCATCCCGATGCTCTTAAACCTCTTCACACCAGTGGCCCCAAAAGGGCCATCATGGCCGCAAGAGCTCACAAAAATCTTGGCCTTTATAACATTTGGGTCCATGCAAGATTGAGTGTCATGGTTCATGGACACAAGGGCCCAGTTGGTCACCACACCACCGACCCTGTCTCCTTTAACAATCAGGTCCTCAGCTGCCACAACATTGAAGAGCTTCACGTTTGGACGAGCCAAAAGCTTGCTCATGATGGTAGAGGTAAATAAAGATGCGTGCTTGATCTCGTAGTCAATTGATCTATGCAATCAACTGATCTGTAAGTGTTTAATTAATATCATACACAATTCATGCCTGTTAAATTACTAGTTCTGATAGAGATTACCGTGACAGATTGCTCGATTATTGCGACCTGAACGTTAGGGTTCTTACTGATCTCATATGCACAAGAGAGACCGGCTGATCCAGCCCCAAGGATTACCACATCAGTCTCAGTGTATGTGATCATATCCCTCATGTACCTCCATGTCATCTCACGCGAGACGATCGACTCCTTGATTGGCTCGAAGGTGAAGGTATCTAGGTTGTATGGTGGAGTCGCGGTGGCACGAACGGAAAAACCCTTTCCTGCTGCAGAGGAAGATCTCGATTTAAGACCAACAGAAGAGAGTGGAGGCGCGGCCATACTTGAACCGCCATGAATTGAGGTATCGAATAACCTTAGTGGCTTGGTGGAAGGGACAGAGAGAACAGAAGCAATGGCTGCCAATGATCGATTCTAACAAGATACTTTTTAGCTAATTTTTTTTAATGTCTTGGCTTTGGGTTCACTGATCCTTTTATTTAAGGATTTGTTTATAGATCGCACGTGAGGAACACGTCTAGTTGGCACAAGTAACATTAATTGTCTACTTTTGGCACAAGTAACATTAATTGTATTGATCATTTGGTTATTTCTTTCCTCGTTTATTTCATTCAAGAATACTTAATTTAATTTATCAAATTCGATCCCTTAACTGTCTACATACAGGGTTATTTTATAAATTTATTATGGAAATAAAAAAATGAAGAAAATTAAGTCCCCTATATATTGTGCATGCATGTGTGATGTACGTGCCCAAAGCGACGCTGTATAAAATGTGAAACAGTTAGTATTGGAGTTAACATGAAGAATAAGTCTTTAAAGACTCAGTCGCTATTGTTATTGTTTGAGTCGGTCAATAAGGCTAGATTGTAGGAGGTAGTTGCATTTGAACTATTTCCTGTTTTATCTCTGTTTCAGTTGTTTTGTAATTAAGGCTATATAAAGCCACGTTTGTTTTGCTGTTTCAAGTAATCAAAAGTGAAGGATTTCTCAGAAACCTGCAACTATTGTTTAACAGTGTGGTATCAGAGCGGTTACAAAAGAGATCCCATTTAGTGAATTGAGTGAAACACGAGTGATTTTGTTTGAGTGAGGGTGAGAGAGATGGCAGCTGAATCAAGTAATTTCAGTGCCCCATGTGTGCCGAAGTTCAATGGAGACTACGACCATTGGAGCTTGCTCATGGAGAACTTGTTGCGTTCTAAGGAATATTGGAGTGTGATTCAATCAGGGTATAAGGAACCTGGAGGAGATGAAGTGTTATCTGCTGCACAGCAGAAAGCGTTGGATGAAGCAAAACTCAAAGACTTGACGGCCAAGAACTATCTACTCCAGTCCATTGACAAATCAATCTTGAAGACCATTACTCAAAAGGAGACATCAAAACAACTTTGGGAGTCAATGAAGGTTAAATACCAAGGGAACGAAAGAGTGAAGCGTGCATAGTTGTAGAGGCTCTGGCAGTCTGGTCGAGTGGTATGGTCGAGTGGACTGACTCTAGCAGTCTGGTCGAGTTGACTGACTCTGGCAGTCTGGTCGAATGGTATGGTCGAGTCAGGTACATGCATCCTAGAATGGTCTCCAAAGCTCAAAAAGTACCTGATGTCAACCCTAATATGCAAGATGTATGCAATGCTTATACAAAAACTACTAAGTGTGCTAAGTGGATGAAAAAGACTAAAAATGGTAAGAAGAAGCTAGAACATGTCCACTTGGACATACCATCACAGGATCAACAACCAAAGCTCGTCTTAAGATCAGAAACCAAATATAATTGCATTTGGAAGACACAAAACTTCAAAATGTGAGAAGAACAAATGTTTGGTTTCTACCATGGACTGGAAAATCTGACAGATTTTGAAAAAGAAGCTCGACGATTTCAGGGGAAGGAAGCATCCCAGTCTTCACCTGTCAAAGTTATCACTCCAATGATATCATCATAAGATAGAAAGAGAAAGAGAGAGAGAGAGAGAGAGAGGGAGAGAGAGAGTGAGAGAGAGAGAGAGAGTAATCACCAGAAGAAGAAGAAGAAGAGCTTACAACATCGAATTCAAAGTCAGAGAGGACAGATTTCAGCTGTTCGGAGAAAAATCGAGGAGGAATGAGATGAACAGATTGGACGCCTCGAGTGTTCTGCGCGGTTACGGCAGTTACGACGGAGGCGCAATAGACACCACGAGCCGAGCAGACTTTGAGGTCGGCTTGGATTCCAGCTCCGGCGCCTGAATCCGATCCCGCCACAGTCAACAATTGCGCCACCTTTCTAACGCTCTCTGTCGTGGTCATAGACGCCATCGTCTTCCTCGTGCTCGCCGGCCAACTCCTAATTCCTTCCCTCAAGCTAACCATTTTCATTGCTTTCTCTTGATTTTTCTTTTTCCCCGATTTTTCTGTTTTATTTTATTCCCATGACTTTATTAATTTTAATGTGAAAAATAGTGAGATTATTAATTGCAGAATAAAAATTTATAGAATGAAAAGCTGCAGAATAAAAAATAGTAGAATAAAAATTTTGTATTATTGGATAAATTTTACAGAATGGCAGAATGTAATAATAAATTAAAAATATACACATTTACTTATGAAATTAATATATTTATTACATAAAATTTTAATATATTTTATCTATTTTCATATTATAAAATAATTGTATTACTGTAAACAATTATTTGTTCGGTTGTTAATTTTTAGTATGGGTAAAAAAATTGTTTCTGTACTTTATTATAAAATAAGATAAAATTGTAACATAGACTAAAAGTTATTTGAAAGACCAAAGAAGTAATATACTTTTTACTGTAAATAATTATAATTTTATTTTATTTTTAAAATTTTATTTTCAGTATATAAAATACATAAATATATATATTAGACATATTCAATTAAAGTTGAGCCTTTTCAAAAAGGTTTGACACAAAGATGTGGGTTTCCTAAGTACATATTGAAATAAACTACTAAAATCATGCTTATTTGCATAATGGACTCTTACATATATATTTTTTAGGCAAAAGGCAAATCTTTGTGTTTTGTCTAATTGGGTATCATCAAGCAATTTTTTGTGATTGGTAAAAAACTTGCATAATTGCATTAGAAAACGCAAATAGGCAATTATGCATGTTACCAATCGAAGCCTTAAAAGATCGAATCTAAAAAGCTAAATTATGAATTGATTGTGGAAAGAAAATGACCGACTGCTCAGTCTTCAACCATCAATACATGTTTTAATTGGGGTTATGGTTCACTGAATTTTTTAAAAAGTATATTAGCATATTCAAACAGTTTAAAACTACTTTTGCCAAATTATTACATCATAACAAAAAACCATCTTTAAAAATGTGGTAATCATGTACTCTAAACTTATTTAAACAAAATAAAAAGTAAATCAATGGGCAATGAAAATATAATAATCTGGTAGAAAAAAAAAGCCAAGTCCACATAAAAGAGTAGGACAGTAAACCAGCAATTGTAAATTTTAGAAGATTTCTTAGAGCATGTGCAGTGGTAGAAACTCTAAGAGTCTGTCAAAATATACTATTTAAATAATTATAATATAATTTAATTATTTATTTAGATTTTGAATAATAAAGAAAACTTAAACCAAATAAGATGATGACATGTGTGAAAAGAAGGGTTCTCAGGAATTCTCAGGAGTTCTCATTTGAGAACCGACTTTCTACCCTCTCTCATATTTTTTATCATTTTATTTCTCTTTTATTTTCTTTTATTGTTGAGAACCTCAATAAGAACCTCCCACTGCTCTTGCTCTTATACTACCTTTAACTGTTAAACAATAGTTCCAGGATTCTGAGAATTCTTTCACTTTTGATTAATTGAAACACCAAAACAAACATGACTTCATATAGCCTTACAAAACAACTGAAGCGGAGATAAAACAGGAAATAATTCAAATGCAACTAGCTCCTACAAACTAGACTTATTGACCGACTCAAACAATAACAATAGCGACTAAGTCTTTAAAGACTTATTCTTCATGGTAACTCTAATAAATCTCTCCCATAAACTGAAATGCTAGTGAAGCATCCAGTTTAATCTCCTTGTGTCTTCATTCCAAGTAGGCTTCGCATCTTGACAAAAGTATCCAGCTTCACCGGTTTTATCATGATGTCTGCAACATGGTCCTCTGTTCCACAGAAAACAAGATTCACAGCTCCTTGATTTGTGACATCACAAATGTAATGATACCTTACATCAATATGTTTTGTACGCCTATTCATCACTGGATTCCTTGAGAGCTTGATTGAAGATGTATTATCACACAAAATCTCAAAACATCAAACTTGCTCAAACATGATCTGCTCCATGACTCCTTTTAACCAAACACAGTGACATGCGCATGATGTTGCAGCAACATAGTCAGCTTCTGTAGAGGATAAAGTGACCACATCCTGTTTTCTTAAACTCCAACATATTGCTGCTCCATTAAGTAAAAACACATAGCCAGAAGTACTCTTTTGATCCTCCAAATCTCCAGCTTAATCACTATCAGTGTATGGTTTCACTTTCAACTCTGTTCATCTCTTATAAAAAATGCCACACTCCAACATACCTCACAAGTATCTCAGAACTCTCTTAGCTGCCTGCAAGTGCTCTTCTCTTGGTTTTGCCATAAAGCAAGATATCAAACAGACCACATACATCATATTAGGTCTTGTGCACCGCACCAGTTGCTTATGCAGAGTTGAATCTACTTCTTCTCCAGCTCCTTCTTTTGAGAGTTTTGTTCCTGGAACAATAGGATTTTTGACTGGATTGCAATCAATCATTTTAAACCTTTCCAGCACCTCCTGAGCATACTTCTTTTGACACAAATGGATTCCCTCTAAGTTCTGCCGAACTTCCACACCAAGAAAGAACCTCATCAGACCAAGATGAGTCATCTCAAACTCCAGTTTCATTGATTCCTTGAATTGTTCAAGTAAAACCTCATCATTTCTTAAAAAAATGAGATCATTAACATAAATACTCACCATGATATGCTTTTCTCCTACAGTCTTGAAAAAGAAAGTATGATCATGGCTGCTTTTGTTGAATCCCATTTGCTTGAAATATCCCTCTATCCGACTAAACCAAGCTCTAGGAGCCTGTTTTAGTCCTTACAAAGCTTTCTTCAATCGGTACACCTCATCTTCTTCACCTTTCTTCGGAAATCCCTCCGGCTGGTCAACGTACACAACTTGCTTCAGTTCTCCATATAGGAAAGCACTCTTCACATCTAATTGATATACTCTCTAGAATCTTTGTGCAGCTACAGCCAATAAGATCCTGATTGTATCCCATATAGTTACTGGCGCAAAGACCTCTTCATAATCGATACCTTCCTCTTGTGCATATCCTTTCACAACCAATTTTGCTTTATACTTCTCAACGTCCTCTTGTGCATATCCTTTCACAACCAATCTTGCTTTATATCATTTAACTTGGTCTTAAAGACCCACTTAACTCCAATCTTTTTTGCATCTGCTGGCAAACTTACAAGTTCCCACGTCTGGTTCTTCTCAATAGATAGCAACTCACTTCTCATCGACTCCATCCATTTTCCTTCGTTGCAAGCTTCTGCAAATCTGACTGGATCATCATGAGATAAGAACAGCGCCAGTGCCATATGTGCTTCCGCTTCTGCTTCTTCATCTGAGATCTTTACTCCACTCTCATAATTTTGCATCCATTTTTGTGCTCTTTTGTTTCTCTTCAGCGGAGCTCCTGACTCAACAGGATTCTCATGCAGTTCTGCATCTAATGCTTGCTCTTCACCGTTAGCTTCTTCTCTACCAGCTTCTATGTTCTCCTCTTCAGTTTTGTCTTCTTCTCCCCAATCTAAAAGATCAGAAGACTCTTCCTCATCTGTACTCTAGTCCCACTTCTTTCCTTCTTCAAATATCACATCTCGACTAGTGACCACTTTCTTTGCTACTGGATCATAGAGCCGGTATGCTTTTGATTCCTCGCTTACTTCAAGTAAGATACATTTGTGGCTTCTATTGTCCAGCTTTATTATTCTCTGCTCTGGAACATGTACATGACCAATGCAGCCGAAAACTCTGAAGTAACTCACATTTGGTTTGATTCCACTCCAACATTATTCTGGAACCATATCTTTCACTGAATTTGTCATACTTCTCTTCAGCACATGACAGGTCCACTTGGCTGCCTCTGGCCAAAACTTCTTTGGCACATTTTTCTTTGTAAGCAGACAACGAACCATGTTCATTATTGTGCAATTTCTCCTCTCCGCTACACCGTTTTGCTGTGGAGTATACGCTGCAGTCAATTGTCTTTTGATCCCATGCTCCTCGTAGAACTTATTGAACTCAGTTGAGGTGATTCTCCTCCTCTATCTGTTCGTAAACAGCCTATGTATGCTCCTTCTTCTTTCTCCACAAGACTTTTAAAAATCTGAAAGACCTTGAATGCTTCAGTCTTTTCAGAGAAAAGATACATCCAGCTCTTGCGACTAAAATCATCTATCAAAAGGAAAATGTACCTTTTCCACTTTGAGAGGCTGGAGATAGGGGACCACACAGATCTGTATGAATGACCTTCAACTTCTCCGATGCTCTCCATTGAGTCTTCTTTGATATGATCTCTCGGTGATGTTTCCCAATGTTACATACATCACAAAATTTAGCTGTTTCCTTCATTTGAGGTAGGCCTTTCACCATTTCTTTGTCATACATGATTTTGATGGACGTGTTGTTCAGATGACCGTACCGTTTGTCCCACAAACCCGTTACCTCTTCCTACTATACCTTCAAGCATTTGTTCAAACCAGATCTCATGATTGTAGACACAATGAACATGCGGGTTGCAGTCATTTTAGTATGCACAATCAGACCTCTTTGATGATGGTAAATCTTGTACGCTTATTTTTCAATCAGAATAGTTACTCCTTTTTCCTGTAGTTGCCCAACACTCAGTAAATTATTTGTCAGTTCCGGAATAAAGTATACATCAATTACGGTTTGAGTTATACCTTCAACCTCAAACCTAATGTTTCCTTTTCCCAGAACAGCCAATCTTGAGTTATTCCCTAGCTTCATAGCTTTTCTTAAACTCTCATCCAGCTCAACAAACCATTCCTTGTTACCCGTCAAATGATTTGAGTAACCAGAATCGAGATACCATATTCCTCTGCTTTCAGCTTCTTTTATCTCAGCGTGTGCCATCAAAAGTAAATCTTCTCCTTCATCAATCTCCACATAATTTGCTCCCCTCTCATCAGTTGGACATTCATATTGAAAATGCCCCAGTTTGTGGCACCTAATACACTCAATATTGGCTTTATTAAAGCCTACCATGTTCCCTCCTCTGCCTCTTGAAGCACTGTTACTTCCTCTTCTAGGGTTTCCTCTGCCTCTGCCTTGACCATAGCTACGATTATTTTCAATTTTCAACACTTGTTCTTCCACTTCCTTACATCGTATCTTTTGCTCATGAACGAGTAATTAACTATGCAACCCATCGATTGTGATTTGATCAATGTCCTTCGACTTCTCGATTGAACATACTACATAGTTGAAGTTCTCTGTTAGTGTTCGAAGAATCTTCTCGACGATCTTCACATCGTTCATGTCTTCACAACAATTCCACATATCGTTTGCTGTGACCATAACTCTTCCAACATCATCTATCACCGTTTCTCCTATCTTTATCTCCAATGTTTCAAACATTCTTCAGAGCCTCTGAAACTGTGCACGCTTCACTCTTTCGTTCCATTGGTACTTGACCTTCATTGACTCCCAAAGTTGTTTTGATGTCTTCTTTTGAGTAATGGTCTTCAAGATTGATTTGTCGATGGACTGGAATAGATAGTTCTTGGCCTTCAAGTCTTTGAGTTTTGCTTCATCCAATGCTTTCTACTGTGCAGCAGATAACACTTCATCTACTCCAGGTTCCTTATACCCTGATTTAATTACACTCCAATATTCCTTAGAACACAACAAGTTCTCCATGAGCAAGCTCCAATGGTCGTAGTCTCCATCGAACTTCGGCACACATGGGACACTGAAATTACTTGATTCAGCCGCCATCTCTCTCACACTCACTCAAACAAACTCACTTGTGTTTCACTCAATTCACTCAATGGGATCTCTTTTGTAACCGCTCTGATACCACACTGTTAAACAATAGTTGTAGGTTTCTAAGACATTCTTCACTTTTGATTAATTGAAACAGAAAAACAAATGTGGCTTTATATAGTCTTACAAAACAAATGAAACAGAGATCAAACAAGAAATAATTCAAATGCAACTAGCTCCTATAAACTAGCCTTATTGACCAACTCAAACAATAACAATAGCGACTGAGTCTTTAAAGATATATTCTTCATGTTAACTCCAATACTAACTGTTTCACATTTTATATAGCATAGCTTTGGGCACGTACATCACACATTCATGCAACATATAAGGGGCTTAATTTTCTTTGTTTTTTTTATTTCCATAATAAATTTATAAAATAACCCTGTATGTAGACAGTTAAAGGATCGAATCTGATAAATTAAATTAGTGATTCTTGAATGAAATAAACGAGGAAAGAAATAACCGAGTGATCAATACAAATAATGTTACTTGTGCCAAAAGGAGATAACTAATGTTACTTGTGCCAACTGGACGTGTTCCTCACGTCCGATCTATAAACAAATCCTTAAATGAAAGGATCAGTGAACCCAAAGCCAAGACATTTAAGAACATTAGCTAGAAAGTATCTTGTTAGAATCGATTGATGGCAGCCATGGCTTCTGTTCTCTCTGTCCCATCCACCAAGCCTTTGAGGTTATTCGATACATCAATTCACGGCGGTTCAAGTATGGTCACGCCTCCGCTCTGTTTAGTTGGTCTTAGGTCAAGATCTTCCTCCGTAGCAGGAAAGGTTTTTATTCTTTCGTGCCACAGCGACTCCACCATACAACCTAGATACCTTCACCTTTGAGCCAATCAACGAGTCGATCGTCTCGCATGAGATGACACAGAGGTACATGAGGGATATGATCATATACGCTGAGACTGATGTGGTAATCCTTGGGGCTGGATCAGCCGGTCTCTCCTGTGCATATGAGATCAGTAAGAACCCTAACGTTCAGGTTGCAATAATCGAGCAATCTGTCAGCCCCGGCGCTGGTGCGTGGCTCGGCGGTCAGCTCTTCTCGGCCTTGGCAATGAATTGTGTGCGATATTAATTAAACATTTACAGATCAGTTGATTGCACAGATAAATTGAATACGAGATCAGTTGATTGCATACATTTCTGTTTATTTTAAAGGATGATTAGTTCTCGGACTGGAATTTGTATGTGTTTATGACAAATCAGGAATATCAGTTGGGATTATTATTATTCATTTTTTTGTATAATTATTTGGATCAATTTTTTCCAAATTATTTGGATGTGTCGTAAGATCAGGGATGAACTTTAATGATTGTATATTCCTCTTTATAGATTGTGCGCAAACCGGCACACTTGTTCCTAGATGAAATTGGTGTGGAATATTATGAACAAGACACGTATGTGGTGATCAAGCACGCAGCATTATTCACCTCTACCATCATGAGCAAGCTTTTGGCTCGTCGAAACGTGAAGCTCTTCAATGCCGTGGCAGCTGAGGACCTGATTATTAAGGGAGACAGGGTCAGTGGTGTGGTGACAAACTGAGCCTTGTGCCCATGAACCATGACACTCAATCTTGAATGGACCCAAATTTTATGGAGGCCAAGATTGTTGTGAGCTCTTGCGGCCATGATGGCCCTTTTGGAGCCACTGGTGTGAAGAGGTTGAAGAGCATCGAGATGATAGATCATGTTCCTGGGATGAAGGCCCTCGACATGAACACAGCCGAAGATGCAATTGTTAGACTCACCAGAGAGGTTGTTCCTGGCATGATTGTCACTGGTATGGAAGTTGCCGAGATTGATGTTGCCTCATGAATGATGAGTGTTTACCCACTTCACACAAACCCTAATTCCTAATCAATCCCTTTCATTTTTTTTCCTTTCAATTTGGCATTTAATCTTGGAGTTTATGATACAGGGACCAACATTCAGGGCCATGATGATTTTTGGACAAAAGGCTGCACACCTTGCACTCAATGCTCTCGAACATCCCAAACCGAGAGCTGCTCATAGCTACTGCTGATTCCGTTGAGACCGTAGATGTGATACTCTACAGTTCTGCTTGTACCGTATGCGCTTAAGACCGTCTTTTTATATATTTATAAGGATTTCTTCTCAATCATGTGGATCTTTAATCTAATATATTTTTAAATCTTTGTTGAATAATTATCCCTAGATGGGAATTCTTGTTTTTGAACCTTTTTGTATTTTATTGTTGATTATTGAATCAGAGATTTAACTTCTTGTTTCTGAATTTACTCAAATTATTTTGGAAATGCATCCAAACAAACTTATTGTTTTTGAATGTCTGAAAACTGTTGCATTTGTTTGTTGTGGATGCTATTTTTTTAAATGCATTTTTTTAAAACAAAATAAAAAAAAACTAAAAGTAAACAAAAAAAGAATCTTCTTTTGGAATAAAAATTAGAATAGAGTTTGTAAAATTCAAACTCTATTTCATCTTTTGCTCTCTTTGCCCTTTTTGTAATTCTATTTAGACGTGTATCCTTTCACATTACTAAAAAGGCCGGAAAGAATACTTAATGGGCTGGGTACCAAACAAGGTGACCATAACAAACAATATTATCACTTCAAATATGATTGCTGGGAAAAATACTCAAAACAAATTTAATTTTCAAAGATTGCTAAAAATATATTCTACTTTTTACTAAACTAAATTAGGAACTGCATATCATAGATAAATATAAAATCTTTAAATTTTGAAATAACACTCGTGGTTTGTTATCTAGAAATTAAATTAAATAAATCTCAATTAAGTAAAAAAAAGACATTATCTATCAATTCGAAAACAATTGTATTAATTGAATATAGTATTATAGACATTGTTACATTCTCTATCCTAACATTCATTTTATATAATAACAAAAACATGCTGTAATGTTGTACATATATTATATTCTTCTAATTTATGTAGTTTTGTAGTTTCTACTTTTTTTACTTTCTAGTTATTTTTTCTTACTTTGAACAATGAAACACATAAAGAAGAGCATGAAACATAAGATATGTCAATTATCCCTATTTACTTGACGACTTTATAGCGTTGTAGTTACATCATAATGTTACACAGGTTTTGAAGGAAATTTTGTAATTGTGTTTTCTGCTATTAGAGTTTGAATTTTATTATCGAATCCAGAAATATGGACAAGTGTATCATCATAAAGTCTTAGACATCCTAGAGAAATTTGATGTAGTCTAATTTTAAAATGAAATAATACCAACAAGTGCATGGCTTATAAAGTTATAATGTTATAAATTTATAATGTTATATGGTCAAATTCAACAATAATTATCTCGTTACATACTAGAGATGTGGAATATGATCTAAGCTAATAAAAAACAGAAAGATTATTTTTTGGGTTTTTCTAAGATCAAAACATTCAAATTCAGTAATAGAACTAAAGAAAACAAAAAGAATAATCGAAAAGATTTATAAGGATGACAATTTTGAACAACTTAGCACAAACAAATAACAT
The DNA here is from genome assembly GCA_028015245.1 of Cardamine occulta. Lineage (NCBI taxonomy): Eukaryota > Viridiplantae > Streptophyta > Magnoliopsida > Brassicales > Brassicaceae > Cardamine > Cardamine occulta. The sequence continues at coordinate 13,959,055 of CM051376.1, read as the reverse complement.
TAGCAAATGTGCGAAACACGGGATCATGGACAAAGAAATGATTATGAAAAGTTAATAGTTAATCTATGAAGCAAGGGCAATCAATAAGCACAATCCTAAAGCATGGAACTAGTTTATATGATTAGTACATAATACTAATTATCCATTAAGCTAGCTAAACCTTCTATTTCCTGTTGAAGAAAAAACTTCTATGTCCTAGATATTGTTTGCTTAGTGATTTTTTAAAGATGTTTGTGTCATTTTCACAATCATTCTTACAAATAAAATGTAACATAATTTTAACAAAAAATAACATGGCACTAAGTCATCAACAACAAAAATATTTCTAAACTAAAAAGCTTCATAAACTAAAAATACTTTTTTTATGTATCAACGAAATAAGATCTCCAAAAAACATAAATTAACCTTAACTAATGTTATAAACCAAAGTACCAAAGCAACATGCTTGATAAATTAACCTTAGCTTTTTCTTATTTTTTTATTTGATTAAAGTAAAAATAGATGTAACCAGTAAATGGTTGATATCCCTCAGTAATCAGGAGTCCATAGATTTCTTTAAGAGGAACATCGGAATTGATGGCGGCTATGATGAGCTGTTGAGAATCCAAGGCCACGCCATTGGGAATTTGTCTTCTGCACCACATGCCCTTAGTTTGATGAAGAAAATATCTTGTACAAGGTCAGGTTCAAAATTTAACAAACCCAATAACACTGGGTTAAAAGTTTATGGGCCATTAAAATGTCGGTTTTAGTTCCAATTTTAGTTCGACGTTCCACTATTTATCATCTTCTCTTATTTACTAAGAGCATCTCCAAAAAAGATTTCAAATTTGAGGTTCAAGGATGTTTGTTTCCAAAAGCAAAACCTCAAATTTAACTTTAAAATTTTCTAATTTTACATTATACTCCTTACTATTTATAATAATTCATTAAAATCTTAAAACTTTTATAAATAACAATAAAACATACATTAAAATAATTATAAACATTATTTATTAATAAAACATTAAATTATAACAATAAAATTACATTAAAAATACAAAAATAAAATTACAAATTACAAGTATAATACTAAATTATTAAACAACATTGTTCCCATAATGCTCCCATATATGATCAATCAATGCATTTTGAAGTGATAAATGAGTCTCTTTATTTTTTATCTGTAGATTACGAGATAAAAATTGTTGAAACCTAACATTTTCATTTATTGCCATTTCTACGGTTACCTCTGGTGTTGATCTTGCTTCTCTAACAGGGGCGTTGAAATCTCGTTCATCTTCAATAATCATGTTATGCATTATAATGCACGCTGTCATTATATCATGCAATACCTCTTTTTCCAATAACGTGATGATCCTGCGACTATAGCAAACTTAGATTGTAAAACTCCAAACGCGCGTTCAACATCTTTTCGGCATGCTTCTTGTCTTGCTGCAAACAATTTTTTCTTTGGGCCTTGGGGATCACTTATCGTTTGAACAATAGTTGACCATTTTGGATAAATACCATCAGTTAAATAATAACCCATGGTATACTCTTTTCCTTGAATAATAAAATTAGCTGGAGGAGCGATACCTTGGGCAAGTTTTGAAAATAAATTAGATGACTTCAAAACGTTAATATCGTTGTTGCTGCCAGGCATACCAAAATAGGCATGCCATATCCATAGATCGTAATCAGCAACGGCTTCAAGAATGATTGTAGGTGATCCGCTACGACCTGCAAATTGTCCTGCCCATGCAGTTGGACAATTTTTCCACTTCCAATGCATACAATCTAGACTACCCAGCATTCCAGGAAATCCTCGTTGTTGGCCAATATAGAGAAGTCGGGCAACGTCTTCTGCTGTTGGTGATCTGAGATACCACTCCGAAAACATTTCTACAATGGCACGGCAAAATCTCTTCATGCATTCAATTGCCGTAGACTCTCCTATCTTGATGTATTCATCCATGCATCAGCAGGCATACCATACGCCAAAATCCGAATAGCCGCAGTTACTTTTTGCAAGGTTGATAATCCCATTCTACCAGATGCAATACGACGTTGATTGAAGTAGTTGTCATGTTGTTTAACAGCATCAACAATGCGAAGAAATAATCTTTGTGACATTCAGAATCGACGATGGAACTCTCTTTCACCATACACAGGATTATCAGAAAAATAATCATTGAACAAATTACGATGAGCACTTTCTCTATCACGGTGTATAACTGCATGACCAGGAATAGAGCCTCGATGACTTACATGATTATTTTCTTCACTGAGTTGGTGAATAAGATGGTTGTTGTTGACAAACAAATTGATTGCAATTTGTTCTTCTCTTTCCATTGTTGCATTGTCATTCATCAACAATTCATCAAATTCAGATGAGTCTGAAGATGAAGACGAACTCTTAAGAGAAGATGGATCTCCAATATTAAAATTCATTTTTTATTCTAAGTTGTGATGTTGTGATATTTGTCTAACGTTGATGTGTTATTTTATAGATATAAATTTACTATTTAAGAAGATAAGAAAATCTTTTGAAATTAATTTGTGCCATTCATTAGATTTCACTCATCATCAGCCGTTGGATTAAAATCTTATTCAATCTATCCAAAATAATTTTATATTATTTTTTTTATATTATCCAACTTATTTATTTTTATATTATCCATGAATATCTTGATTTACTTAATCTACACCATTCATTAGATCCTCACATTTGTCAGCCGTTGGATTAAAATCTTATTCAATCTATCCAAAATAATTTTATATTATTTTTTTTATGATTCAAATTATTTATTTTTATATTATCCATGAATTTGCTTAATGTAATATTGTTATGTAAAATTTGCTTTCAATGTTATGTAATATTTTCTATATTAACATTTTATTTTCAGTTTAAGATGTTTATTTAATAATTTAATATGTGAAAACTAAATTTATAAAAGATTTTAAAGGACTAAAATGATAAACATATAAGTTAGTAAGATTAATTATAAGATACATAATTAAAAGGACTAAAATGAAAAAAAAACATGAAACCTCAAATTTGAGGTTTTGAAGTTGCTTTTGAAGGACAAAAAACCTCAAATTTGAGGATTTGAGGTTTCTTTTGGAGATGCTTTAACATGTCGGTTTTTACGTATTTACATCATTGTCCAAAATAAACATTTAGCTAATGTAATCAAATTATTAACTGTTTACTTCACGTGGAACATTTCCTTCCGAGCAGATCCTTATTTGATAATTGCATAAACTTTTAAAGATAAATGTAAATATCATGTGACTACAGAGGGGCGGATGGATGGTGAATCTATAGCTGGTTGTACAGCACTCTCTATTGATTCAAGTGGATGGAGAATGGATTGGGTGGATCGGGAGACGCCACACAGAGTATGAAGAGCTCTGTGATAAGTCTTACACTCAGCTTCAAGTGAATCACACTCAAGAAGAAGAAGTTTGCACTCAAACTTCAAAGGCTTCGCACACAAGGAAGAAGGAGGCGGCTGGGTGTTCTTTCAAGAAGAAACTAGGTATTCTTTATTATCTAAAAACGTGGCTGACCCTTACAACTTGTGGCCTTGGGTTTTATAACAGAACCCTAGGCGAAAAACAACACAAAGAATTAAAAACAACAAGTAATGTAAAGAAAAACAGCAAGACGTGCAAATTAACACAAATAGAATCCAAATAAGGAAAGTGTGTAACGCATGGACTCTTTCTTCTATTTCGTGCATATCTCCTGAGGCTGGGCATTTTTGAGCTTGTGAAAGGTTATATTGAACTGATAACAAGCTCCGGGATGCGCACTAAGGGTGTTGCCTCATTAAAACCTTTCTCGGAAAACCCAATGGGACAAAATCGAGATAAGGAAAAAGAGTACAATTCCTTAGAACGTCTTTGTGTGTCTTCAGCCTGAGGAAGTGGTGAAGACACTGCTCCTGGCCTCCAAACATGATTCTCCAATGAAAACCTTTGAGCTCTCTTTGTCCGAAGGGTCAAACAAAGAAGCTTCGATGCGGCTTTGTAAAATTGGCTAGAAGAAGATTTCTTGTTTCTTGAGTCCGTGGCATCTCCTAAGCTCAGCATAGCCTTCATCTCATCCTTGTAATATGCCTTTGGAGCTTCCTTGACACCGGGTACATGGTCTGGTGATCCAAAATGATATGATCCTGGAAAGAATCAAATATAATCAAGATCATACATTTTTCAAACATTGGAGAAGTCACAAGATCAAGAGCTAAACATTGATCCGGACCGATCAATCCGAGTGCTAGGCGAGAAGACCCATGTGTCTTGTTTAGTGAAAGGACATCCAAGCTCAACTGTTCCAGCCCAAAGACCACTTGGAATATATTCTCAAATCATCAGAGGTTCACGTCAAAATGGAATCATTCCAAAGAAAGTTCATATGAAGGAGATATTGAATTTACAAGTCATATGATCTTCAGCTTACTCGGTTTGGACCAACGCACGTTCAATAGAGGATTCTTAGCAAACCAGAAGGAGTACGAAATAGATTTTCCTGGAATCTTGATCCATTCCAGAATCACATCGAATTGGATTTCCATCAAAATAAGTTCAGACTTGGAAGAAATGAATTTTACAAACCGAATGATCTGCTTCAGGTTCAATCACGCATCCAGGCCAAAGATCTAGTTCAGCAGCCCAACTCAGGAATTATTTAGACACACTTGGAGAATGTTAAGGGATCTCTTAGCTTTACGACAAGACCAAGAGCCTAAGGAGAGTCCATTGGATCACAAAGTTACAGCCCATTTACCAAAACGGATCAATCTGGTTCTAAACATGAAGAGTTCAAGGCCTAATTGGTTTGCAAGCCTCCAGGCTTATGTTTGGCATCTAGGAGGTATTTCTACAAAGTCCAGCAAGCCCAATAAGCCCCAGCAAAAGAATATCTCGGCCAAAGAAGCATGGAGAAGTCCAAGGATCATTTCAAGATGCATGCATGAGGAGTCCAAGGGTTGAATTCACATTCAACACACTATCTTTATTTCTTTTCTTTTATTTCTCTTTATTCCAAGACAATAATGACTTAGCTTAGTTTCTAAGTTTTCTACTCTTTATATTTCGTGTAATCTCATCTGAGGGAGATATATTCAACTTCTTTTTTTATAAAAATCTGAGAGTGATTCTCTTTTGTTCCTTGTGAAC
>CM051376.1:13928789-13953789 GCA_028015245.1 Cardamine occulta | reverse complement strand
ATCTTTCGATTGGTGTGTAATATCCAATCAAGTTCTCTTGATTCGTCTTGGTGTGTCAAATCCAAGGAGTCAAGCGATCGTCTCGTCTAGGTGCGTCATATCCTAGGAGACAACCGGAATATCAGAGGCCTTCCACAACCTCTGTGCGACCATTCGATCCACCACTTCGAGTCCCTCGAAGATTATCCATCATTTCATCGTTCTACCAATCCGAAAGTGCCGATTCTTGGGAAGGATCGTATCAAAAAATATGAAGGGAGGAGAAGAGAAGAAGCAATAAAAGCTTGTGGAGTTACGAGACATACCTTGGAACTCACACAAGACCATGCAGAATTAAAGAGATAGTTTAAATTCAAAATAGATAGAAAAGATACAAAGGAAAATAATATAGAATGGGCTGAGTGATAACAATGGGCTGGGGTAAAGTATGTGGCCTTGCCTCATTAAAAACCTCCCTTAGAAAACCCAATGGGAAAAATCAAGGAGAGGGGAAAAGAGTACAAGTCCACATACCTCCATTGTCATCGCTTAGATGGCTTGAATCACAACCAATGTAGCTGGACAAGCATCACATCTAAGACTGGCCTGAATGGTAAGTAGATGATTGTTGATGATTTGATTGAACTCTTTGGCTCTAGTCCTTATCATGGGACCAACGGGAACAATTAGTGCTGCATCCTCTTCAGCTCCAAGCTCCTCGGGTTCAAGCTGCGGTTTAGTTCCATTCTCCAAGTTTTCCATGCTCACATCATGCTCCAAGCTCTCCATGCTCACATCACATGGATACAACAATAAGTTCAACAACAACTTCCAGAACACTTCTAACCTTTCCTATAGGAACCCGAGTGTGGAGAACCCTCAAGATCAAAACTATTCGCAACAATCGAAGCCGTTTCAAAACCGCTTTCAGAACAACTTTGGTAGCAACAAAAACTTCCAGCCACGTCCTCTTTTCAACAACAAGATTCCCTTCCCAAACGTCCAAACCGGACCAGCTCAAGCGCCTCAACCTCAAGGTAACAACATTGAGAAATTGATGCAGGAAATACTTGTTTCTCATCAACAAGAAACAAGGGATATCAACATGAAGATAGATAATATCCATGGTGAACTGAATGGAAAGTTCGAAAGTCTTTCCACATCTTTCAAGAAGCAGGAAACTCAAGTCGCTCAAACTGCGAACGCTGTCGCTACACCAGCCGGTGTACTTCCAGGAAAGCCTGAGGAGAATGCTAAGGCTTATTGTAATGTCATCTCAACCGTACCAGCATTCACTAAATGTGTGGCCGAGCCATTGGTACCACTTTTTGATTCTCATGAAGACATGGTCTGTTGATATATCATGGTTTTTAAGGTATATGTCTTTAATTGAGTCTTTATGTGTCTTTAGAGTCCTAGTAGAGTTTTTACAGGTTTACAAGTATTTGTAGATTTTTGGATCTTTTGGAGCATTTTGGAGCATTGTTGCTGAGAAGCTGAAGCTGGAGTATGGATAGACCCCTAGTGTTGATCGACACGCGCCACCTGCTGAAGCCACACTCGAAAATTTACAAGTTTTGAAGATTTATAACATTGCCCAGAAGTTTCTATTATTTACAAAATGACCCAAGTTGTGTTTTAGTGTCTATTTTAGGGTTTTTAGTTCTTATCTATCTATCTAAGCGTTTTGCAAGGAGACTTTGAGAGAGATTGAGAGCTTGGGGCTTATTTTACTTTGTACTTCTGGGAGAAGATCTTGAACTTCTGTTTCTATTTCCTTTTTCAGTTTATTTATGATATCTGTTCTATTCATGTCTATGATTTCATTGATTATGTCTGAGTAGATCACTTGTTAGGTTCAGGGATTCTCACTAGGGTTTTCATGGATTTGTAACTTTGATTGATTGGTTAAGATCCACATTTTTATGAGTTCTTCACCTAGGTTGTTCTTAATGCTAGATCTAGCCTGATCACCTATGCATCTAGATCTTAAGTTATTGAATTAGCACGGCGGTGTGATTTGAAAGTTGACAGAACCTAGAGTGAGCAAATTAGATAATTACAAACGAATTTGGATTAGATAATTTGTGAATAAATCAAACTTGAACTTAATGCTTTGTTTAAAACTTGAAGTCTCACAAAAGAATTTGGTTTCTTAGGTTTTAAGCATAGAGAACTTTCACAGCGGGAGTTGGTTAGTTCTAAGTTAGTGTTTTGAGTTTAAGAGATTAGATGATTAGGGTGTTCATTGATAAAAACAGGTTGGATGTTAATGCCTGCTAGGGTAGATTTCATCAGAGACATCTGAGTCTGGAACTGCCCTTGCTTGAAGTCATCTATCACGAGAGTGGATTGGGTTGCTTGTGAACCTGTTGTCTAGGGATTAGCTCTCTTTGAGTTTTGTCAGCACCTTAGGTAGATTGTAGAGGAGTCACTGGTCGATTACCCCATCCTTGAGAGCTTGCTTGTCTTGACTGTTTACTTGCTGCACTTGCTTCCATAGCAATTTTACTTAGTTTTATTTTACCAAGTTCACTTGCTGCACTAGCGGTTTTATCTACTGTTCTAGCAGTTTTACTTAGTTTTTATTTTGCATATTTCCTGCGTTACTTAGTTTGTTAGACATCCAAAATCGATTTGCTTGGCTTGACTTAAGTGATTTTGATTGCATTCTATTTGCTCGCATCTCACCCATTTGGATTGACACATACATACTACAATGACATGTTAGCTGTGTAGGAATTGATGGACTCATAACTTACGGCTTCCCATATTCAGCTTTTGTGATATTTTACTTAGGAAAGGCATAAGTGGCAGGGCATTTACATCCAGTGGGATAAGTTCCTATTCCTAGGCTTGCCTACAAGCTAAGTACTGACCAAAATACTACTATCACTTATGAAGTTGTGGAAAACTCTAGGAGGAAGAACACCCTTCAAGACTTCTCAGGTGAAGAGCTCCGACATAAGGAATCCTTCTTTGCGGTATTTCCACCAAATCGTGGCAAGTACCATTTTTGCTAAGAAAAATACCGGTGCGGTTAATGACCAAGAACTGCAAATGATGGATTCAGCTCTGAAAGATTTCATTCTATATGCTTCGTCTGAGGATATGGAAAATGGGATTATCATGAAAGGAGATAGGAATGGTGTTGGGAATGCAGAAATCCTAGTAACAAATCTTACCTCATACAAGGCATATGCTTCTAAACTCCACAGGATGAACAAAGAAGGAGACATCACCATAGGGGGATTGGTAACGCCCATTTTACTCGCCTGTGGGATAGACTTGACCATGAGTGACGAGTCTGAACCTCAATGGTTAGACATCGCTCATCTTCAAAGCTCTCGCATACTAGGCCCGAATATGGTTGATGACCAATATGTCTACAACTTCTCGCACCCCCTGATTTTCAAAGCTCTCGCATACTAGGCCCGAATATGGTTGATGACCAATAGTCTCTAAAGCTCAGTGAAGGAGAGAGCGTTGATTTTTTCCCACCTCTTCACCTCCTTTACATGACTAGAGTCCAGAGAGATGTTGTGGCGGAAGTGAAGGAATCTATTCCTGAGCCTGAGAGGTATGATTTCGATGAGGAAGTTTGCACCAACTTGGGAATGGTGAGTAAGAAGTTGACCTTATCTAGACGATGGTCTAAATGGCAAGACAAGACCATCAAGAAACTTAAAGGCAAGGTCAAAGAACTTACCTCAGCGGTGAACGACCTGACAACAAGTGTTAGGGAATTGCAAATTAGTCAGCGACCCCAACCACCCGTTTACCCTCCACACGACGCAAGAAGCTTGGCAAGGACTCACTCCTTCACCCATCACCAAAACCACACAAGCTCGAGTCAACCTCAGTTGAAGACATGCGTGGGGAGAGAAGGGTTTATATCCAAACTCCAACTTCAGAAGAAGATGAACAGCCCCACTCTCAATCCACTCGACCGGTTCACTCGAGTAGACTACTCGAGTCGGCTCAGAGGAGACCTATCATCCGACGTCCAGCTGTTGATGAAGAAGATCAATCAGACCCAAACCGTCTCACTCGACGTAGACCTTCAAGGAAGCTCACTCGACCTAGTCACTTGAGTCAGCCAGTCGAATCCTCGTACACCCACGATTCCAGGATGACTACCTCGACTCCTACTTCACTCCACCCCAATGAGGTACCACACCCTTACCCTTGTAAATATCATAGCATATTTTTGTTTTTCTTTGTTTTTAAATCTCTTAGGCTTTCCTTTAATTTTTTATTACACAAGAGACTGCGTAATTTAAGTGTGGGGGAGTGTCTTAGAGATGTATTTGACATGTTTACCTTGTTTTCTTATTCAAATTGTGCATCCATCTATATGCATCTAAAACCCATAAAAATTTGAAATTTTTTAGAAAATGATTTCACAAAAACAGAGTGTCATGTAGTTGCATTTGCTTAGGATTGTTGCATTTAGCATAGGGGATGATGACAAGTTAAACCGATTAAAACTTAATAACCAAATATATGATTTCAGTGCCTTAGTTACAAGTTGTCTTATGCATTCACCTTAGTTTGAAACATAAGGCTGCACCTTGCTTGGAATTGAACTTAGCACTCTCATTTGGTTAAAAACTTGTTGTAACTTGTAAATCTATCCCTATGAATTTGAACCTTAATTTTGAAACTTAATTATCATGATATTCTCTAAAACTTAAAACTCATGGATACCTCAAAATACTTAGGTTTTCTTTCACCATTTACCACTCTTGCTAATCCAAGTAGTTGCTCTCACCTTTAGAGCAGTTTCACCATACCAAAACCATGACTTCTTTCAGACCATTAAATCACTCTTGTGTGTGTGAGGCCTTTTACATTCTCATTGAGCTTGGTAGGAAGTGTTAGGTTTGTGCCGACAAGGATAGTATCCCATGTAGAGTCTAGCTCACAATTTTTGAGTTAGTATAGTTATAGGGAATCATTGTCCTGGGTTGGTGAGAGTGTGAGTATAAACGAAAGAGTGAAAAGAGAAAAAATATATGAAAAAGTTTCTAAGGAGTTGGGAATATGCATAAGATTGTTTGGTCTAGTAAAGGATCTAGAAGTATGAAAATAAAATGAAAAGTTAAGCTCAGTCTAGTTAAAAAGTAAAGAAACCGAGTCCAAGTAGAGCACTCGAGTGAACTGCTCAAGTGAACCACTCGAGTCCAAGCCTTAAATCAAAGTTTAAGAAAGTTTGAAACCCAGATCCGCTAGATTCCGCCTTTGTAAAGCAATTTCCACTCCTTAGAACCAAAAGGACCAAGGGAAAAGAAAAAGATTGAGTAGTTTTGAGAGTTTATATGCGGCTAGGGGTTGAGAGTCATAGTTGTCTTATGGGTAGATGAGATTCTATCCTTGTATGCATCAGTTGGCTATCCTAGCTTTAGCTTTCTGCTAAAGCTCAATCACTTTTTTGAGAGATCCTGATACTTGCGCTTAAACCAGAGGAAGAAGAGATCATTCTAATCTCTTAAAACTTGTCCCTCAACCAAATGAGTTTTAGTTATTGCATATCATGATCCACCAGTTCGCGTTTAATCAATGTTAAAGGGATAGTTTACTTTGAATGCTTGTTTTGGCTGAGTCTTAGTGTTGAATTCTATGTGAAGAGTATAGCTAAAGCTTTTAGGTAAAACTTTCGTGATTTGCATGCTAGAACTATTAACTGTGGTGTTGACTTCAGAGGTTTGCTTAGTTTGCTAGGTTCCGAGTCCCCACTTTCAACCTTACTCCTTTCATCTTATTCTTTCTATTTGCTTGAGGGCAAGCAAAGGATAAGTTTGGGGGAGTTTGATAACATTGCATTTTGGCATGTTTTTACTATTATTTTATTGCAACTTAGCATAGGTTTTAGGCATTACTCTTATCACTTATTGAATTTATTTGACATTTAGGATATTTTGTCTCTTTGCATTAGTTTGCATGCATTTTGCATACATGTGGTACTTTCAGGTACTTGGAGCTGCAAGGAGTGCCTACTCGAGTGACTGGAAGCCATACAAGTGAAAACTGTCCAGGAAGCTCAAGCCACATGATTGAGTTACGCAGATAAAGACTCGATGCAAGCTACTCGACTAGTCCACTCGACTGCTCGGTCGAGTGGAGAGCAACGCCTTGACAAGATTCTGCGATTTATAGCGAGACGTTCATTAACCCTAATTCTCTTATATAAATACCTAGGTTAATGATAACTCGCGGGGGGCGATTTTTACACAACTTTTATTTTCTGCGCCGCTTTAGCATAATTAGTTTATCTCTCTTAGTTTTCTCTCTCTAATTTATCTTTAGATTTCGATTTGGATTTTCTATGACTCTTTGAGGTTTAATAAGATCGAGTTTTGATTTACTGTTCCTTTTTCTAAATTTCTTTCTCATCAGATCATCCTTCATCTATGACGAGTTCAAGCCTTTTTAGGTTTTGGACTTTAATGACGATCGCGATGTGTGAGTAGTGAATTTAGGGATTTTGGGGATGAATTAGGGTGATCTCACTCAATCTCTATGAGTTTTTGTTTATTGTTCGTAGATTCGGCTTTAGATCCCTCTTGGGTTAGTGATTTTAATGCTTGTTCTTTTCTGGCCAATTAGAGCATGATCGTAGGTGACTTCATGAGCATAAAAAGTGCCTTGAACCATCAGATCCACTTTTTCCAGGGATTAAGACACAATAGTGTGAGAGTCGGTGCATCAGATGTTGATTTACGTCACGATCCAACTACTAACTTGTTATGAGTCTTTCTTGACTTTGACGGATCGATCCTTTGTGCAAGATCTGTAGTCACCGGACCTCTAGGCTCGAGTAGGCAAGATCTTCAGATCCATCACCACGACAGTGGGTTGGGTTAGAAGTGAGATACATCGTCAAGGGATTCACCCTGAGTTTAGATTTTCAACACCCATAGCAGATTTAAGTGTAGATTACCCTATGACTCCACTCCCTGGGATCTTTATCGTTTTCCATAGTTTTAATCTTAGTTCTATAGTTTATTTCTATTGCTTAACTTAGTATTCACTGTTTTTGTTCCTGTCACTCGATCATTTCACTTGACTGGTCCACTCGAGTGACTCACTAGAGTGATACCAAACTTTGTGACTTTTCCTGTTAATTCCATGACTTGTTAAAGAGTGACAGACTTTAGCATTTCTAGGGTCTAGTTAAGTTTATTTATCTATTGAATCATTTAGGACTGTTAGTATTCACAAACAACTTCTATAAACTTGGCTAGACTTAATTGTTAATGATCTCATCCTTTTTGCTAATTTCATTCACCCGATGGATTGACACTTTACTATACTATCAATTGATTAAAAACTCAGGATTTTAGTGTTGTGCTTAGGGTGTTAGTTTCATCACTTCTCATCCTTTTCACTACATAAAAACCATGTTTCATTTATCATTGTGTTTTAACTTTGGGAATGGATTATGATATTATGTTGCAGTTCTTATAATTGGTTTTGAATTGTTTATCGTAGCTTACAGGTTCTTATTCCACCCGTTTGGGAAAATCTGTGTTAATGCATATGGCTGGTGTTGATCGACACCACTAGCTGTGTCGATCGACACCACCACTAAACTAAAACCATCCTTGTCGATTTAAGCCTGTGTCGATCGACACCAGGCTGTGTTGATCGACACAGGGACCCTGCGTAGGTAATTTTCATTCTCCCATATTCAGAGTTTTTCGTTTTTCTTTTCACCAAACTTATGCTTCTATAACACTGGGGACAATGCTGTTTAAGTCTGGGGGAGGTAGCTACTAACATTATCTTTCCTTTTCTTAAGAGTCAATTGAGTGTTTGTTTTATTGAGTCAAATTCAGTATGAAACTAGGATTTTTCGAAGAAACCACCACATTTTGCAGGAGCTTAATTAACCATTTGGTTCAAACTTTATTGACATCCTAGACTAATTGAAAAACCAAAGTCTGACCGGTTGACTAGAGACATCCATATTTCCAGCAGAAATCCACTAAAGCCTGAGCTAATTTATGATTTTTCCTTTTACCTCATCGATGTGATTGATGCTCTTAGGGCTTGACTCCTCATTCATACTTGAAAGCAGAATGACCTATGTATATGAAACAGTACTTCTCTCCCGTATTCTAAAAAAAAAACTGAAAAAAAGATGAGATGACTTTCTTTCGAGTAAAGGGGTAGGAAAATTTCCAATGACCCCATTATTTTACTTTGAAAGAGACGATCACACGAAGGTTGGAAGCGAGGTTAGAAAAAATTCCCGTGATGCCATTATTCGCCTACACCTTTGTCAAAAAAAAAACCTGGAGAAGAAGGAAAATAATAAGTCTCGGGGAGAGAAAGAGTACCAAAAACTGGGTTGAATCTGAAAAACTGTTAATGTCTACGGTAAAATAAATGGTGGTCTGGATCCTGTCAGGTAAGAAATCTTAGTGGTTTACAATGGTGAATGTGAGTGTGGTGCTCCTATGACGAAATGAGTTTCTGTGTTTTCAAAATTCTTTCCCTGGTTTAGTTATATGTTTGCTTGAGGGAAAGCAAAAGGGTAAGTCTAGGGGAGTTGATATATCATGGTTTTTACGGTTTTCAAGCCATGATATATGTCCTTAATTGAGTCTTTTATGTGTCTTTAGAGTCCTAATAGAATTTTTTACAGGTTTACATGTATTTGGATATTTTTGGACCTCTTGGAGCATTTTGGAGCGTTGTTGCTGAGAAGCTGAAGCTAGAGTATGGATACACTCCTGGTGTCGATCGACTCGCGCCACCTGCAGGAGCCACACTCGGAAATTTACAAGTTTTGAAGATTTGCTACTTTGCCTAGAAGTTTCTATTATTTACAAAAAGACCCAAGTCATGTTTTAGAGTCTATTTTAGGGTTTTTAGTTCGTATCTATCTATTTAAGCTTTTTGCAATGACACTTTGAGAGAGATTGAGAGCTTGGGTCTGATTTTACTCTATACATCTGGGAGAAGATCTTGAACCCTTGTTTCTATTTCCCTTTTCAGTTTATTTATGATATCTATTCTATTCATGTCTATGATTTCATTGATTATGTCTGAGTAGATCACTTGTTAAGTTCAGGGATTCTTACTAGGATTTTCATGGATTTGTAACTTTGATTGATTGGTTAGGATCCACAACTTTATGAGTTCTTCACCTAGGTTGTTCTTAATGCCAGATCTAGCCTAATCACCTATGCATCTAGATCTTAGGTTATTGAATTAGCACGGCAGTGTGATTTGAAACTTGACAGAACCTAGAGTGAGCAAATTAGATAATTACATGGAATTTGGATTAGATAATTTGTGAACAAATCAAACTTGAACTTAATGCTTGTTTAAAACTTGAAGTCTCACAAAAGAATTTGGTTTCTTAGGTTTTAAGCATAGAGAACTTTCACAGCGGGAGTTGGTTAGTTCTAAGTTAGTGTTTTGAGTTCTAGAACCAGAATTTAATTTGATCCTAGCCAGTCCATTGATTTACATTTCCTGAATTCCTGAGAAGTTCCCTGAGCTTAACGCTTTTCCCAATTGAACACTACAACTTAAATTTACTTTTCTGCATTGCTTTCATTTATAACCTGTCTTACTTAGCTTAATTAAGAACTAAAGAATATATTGTGAAATAATGTGAGTCTTTGTGGATTCGACCCCTGTATACAACAATTGCATATATGTGCACTTGCGGTGTAGCTCTAGGGTTTAAACTTTGAGCATATCATCTGTATGAGACAAACCATGGATGGAGACGAGCCAAAGCAGTACCCTCTAAGGAGACTACCGAAAGTAGAAGACCCTGGAAATTTTGTATGCTCTTGCTCCATAACAGGCATCGAATTCTCTAACTCTCTTTGTGATTCTGGTGCTAATGTTAATGTTATATCAAAATGTTGCTGAAAGACTTGGACTTAGAGACTTGTCTCCATCCAACTTAAGTCTTGTCTTTGGAGATTCATCACAATCCATCCAACTTAAGTCTTGTCATTGGAGATTCATCACAGAAAACCCCTGATGGATTAGTTTGTGACTTGCAACTAGTCATAGAAGACTGCATAGTCCCTACAGATATTCACATCCTAGAGATGGATGAAAGGACCGAGAGACCTTTGATTTTGGGAAGACCGATCCTTGCAACAGTTGGTGCTATCATTGAAAACAACAACAAGAGAACAACATTTGCCAACATAAGCAAGAAGGTTTACTATCCAGCACTTTCCATGAAAACACCTCAAGCCCCACCGTTTGATGAAGAACCGGTGGATCCCGATATCGACAAAACCGAGATGGGAAACAAGAGTCTTAAGAAGAAAACTCGGAAGCAACCATCCAAGCCACCCGAGCAACCTCAAATCTTGAAGATAAAGATCATAGTTTTTCCTGAGCTTAGCAAGGAAAGCAAGGAGCAACTCAAAGAGATGTTAAGCACACCAAGAAAGTTCTTCTTCAAGCAAAAGTCTTTGAGACAGCCGCTAAAGGACAACTTGTGATAGAAGCTGGAGCTGACTATCAAGATATCAAAGGAACCGAAGGAACAACGATTCCCGAGGCTACTTCTTCTCAAGCCTAACCGGCTGCCAAGGTCGAGCCAACGACGTTAAACAAGCGCGCTTAGTGATGACTCCCATCCATTTTAGCCATGCCTTTATCTCATGGAACATCCCTAAGTCATCTACACTTTTCCCCAACCTCACCAGACCACAACCGGACCGAGGATAGAGCCACAGTAATATCTTTCGCATCTAGTTGACCCAAATCAAATTTGTCCGATCAAATGATCTATGATCAAATTATTCAATGATAAATTGAGTATATTGGAAGTAATGGTCGAGATAATATTGAAAACTTGGCAACCTTTGTTCCACGGATTGTTCCGCATTGTTTCATGGATCGTTCCACTGACTTAGATCGACCGTTCCACTAACGTAGGTCGACTGTTCCGCAAACATAGATTGACTATTCCGCAGACATAGATCGACCATTCCACGAAGGTAGATCGACCAATTCTGCAGACATAGATTGACCGTTTCGCAGACGTCGATTGACCATTCCACAGATGTAGATGGACCATTCCACAGCCGTTCCACGACCGCAGAATCCAAGAGAATGGGCCATAAATTGAATTGGCTAGATCAAATGATCTAAGATTGAATGTCCAATGATATGAGGATATTTTAGGAGTAATGATCGAGAAAGTTTTGATGAAAAAGGTTTGGAATCCCGAGATTCTCAGCCTCAACCAAATAGGCCGTACTATCCGACGGAAGTCAAAGTCATCACAATCATCTAGGATTCAATATTCACTGGTAATGTCATTGCTCTGAAGACAATGCCCGAAGAAAACAAGCCCATGATCGGAGTAGCTTAAGAGATTGTCAACATCAAGGTTCGTAACACGAACCACCATAGCATTGGAAGTTTTTTTTGCAGAATTTATTTTGGAATCCATATCCTCAAGTAATATGAGTATGCTGGAGACAATGATCGAAAGAAAAATAGCCATGAACGGGCTAGATTTGAAGATTCCCAACAAGACCTCCTGTGGAACCATGTTCGTACCAAGATATTGAAGAACTTCACGGAACCATTCTAGTTCTGAAACCTACCAAGTAAGTGTCTCTCCTAGACCTTATTGTCTTTATAAACTATGCTATCATTGGGCCAGGTTGATGAAACAAACAAGGAAGAGATAACAAGGCCAGCCGAAGAAGGAACGAGGAGGAAGCGGCCGACCTCGGTCACAAGGCCCGTGACCAAAGTCGTGATGGAGGCCAGCCCCGTTCACACGAGCCATGACCAAGGTTGTCACGAAGACAAGCCCCGGTCACGAGTTCCATGACCGAGGTCATCACACCAAGTTCACATCTTCAAAAAATGTTCCATCCGTTGACACAAACCGTGAACGATGCAAAAGAGCATTGCCATCGTGCGCACTTCACAACCGTGCCCGACCAGATTTTCCCCCAGAAAAAAATCCCTCACACAACAATTGTCACCACGGCAAAGTTGTCGACCGTGGCCAATTCGACATCAATGAGACATCACCACCACCATCTCACCATCACTACCACCACCATCCTATCCTCAGATTTGTTTTTATTTTCTTTATTTACCAAAATTATTGATGGCTTTTAGGTTTTTGTTTCTGGAAGGATGCAATTAGAGATTTATCAACAAGAATTCAATGAACTAAACCGAGTTCATTTGATGTCAAGCAACAAAAAGAAAGAAACACCGGTTAGTCACCAACAATCTACTACGAGGTGACATTGTTCTTAAACTTAACTCTTTCGTTATGATTTTTCATCCTTGTCTCTTTCTTATTTTCCCACCGATGAGGGTGTGATTTAAGTTTGGGTGGAAGGATGTTCCATCCTATACTAATGCTACTTTCTCTTTTGTTGACTTGAGACCTTTTTCCACTTTTTACATCAATAATTTTTCTTTTTATCAAGTTTTTTTTTGTTTTATTGAGTCAAAACTTTGTAGGAAATGATGACCCTATGATATGATGATTTCGACCTTATATATATTCTGATTTATTTTCTAAGGACAAGTTTTGCAGAATTCGCTAAAGAACGGACAACACCTAGAACCTCACTGCAGGATCTCTCCCCTGAAGTTTCATCTTACGGAGACTTGGTTGAATCGTATGTTAACTCCATTTTATTGGAACCTTAACACTGCAGGATCTCTCCCCTGAAGCAGCACATTCAGGACTTCTTATCCTCTCTACCACTCTTTGCTGATCCTGAATGGCCACTCATTTTCAGTGGTTCCCACACTCAAACCATAACCTTTCTTTTCAGACTTCACATTATTCTCTTTTCCTTTCTCGTTTGGCAGATATGTCGTGGAAATGCGAGAGAGAAATTTCTGACACAGTTTTCCAGCCATTGAAGACGGAGGTTTCGGAGAACTAAAAAGAGAATGTGATGATTTGGTCTAGAGACTACTCTTCCTTGGAAAACAACATAAAAAGGTACCTATTTTGTGCATATGATACTTGTGTGAATACGTACCGTTTCTCCTTTCAAAAAAAAAAAAAAAAAACAGAAAAGATGAAATGATTTTCTTTTGAGTAAAGGGGTAGAAAAATTTCCAATGACCCCATTATTTTACTTTGAAAGAGATGATCACAGGAACGTTGGAAGCGAGGTTAGGAAAATTTTCCGTGATACCATTATTTGCCTACACCTTTGATAAAAAAAAAGAAAAAGAAAAATGAAAGGAAAGGAAATGGTTACGAAATAAAAGAATCTCATAGCACAGGTATTCTGAAGGAAGATGGATCGCTTTTAAAGAAGGTGCGGAGTTGTTTGCAAAAAACCCCACAGAAAAATCTAAGTCTGGGGGAACTAAAGGAAGAAAAAGAAGAAAAGGAGTGAGGTGTTATACGAGAAGTGGTTGGAAACTGTTAACATCAATGGGTTCATACTCTCTTACGGTTTTGCGACATACGCTGCACTTTCGACTCATTGGTAAGCATTAAACACTATAACTCCACCATTTAAACACCAAAAAGCTCTTTCTTACCAAGCGCCGTCCACCACGAATGATACCTTCTGATGAGAAAGCTCACGCAACTCTTGATGAATGTAGGGAGTTAACTAAAGTGAATTCTGAGTTCTTTTGTAGGTTTGAGATGGACGGACAAGAGTTGAGAATGTTGTGAGTCTATAGTGAGAATGTTCTGATGTGAATCTTTGTACTAATGAGTTCGCAGGTTATCTATTGGAGCATGGTCTCTGAACATAGAAGAGTTTCCGCGATTTTCAAACCTCTCCACCAGTTTAGCTTTCTTGTTTGCTTGAGGACAAACAATGTCTAAGTCTGGGGGAGTTGATAACATCGTATCGCCCACTTTTTATATGTTTTTATTAGGTTTTTAATGAAGAAAAAAGTGATTATGAACACTTCAAGGCCATTTCCCCCCAATTTCACTTCTTGGATACTTTAAGAAGTTTTGGAGCAAAAAGGATACAAAGTGGAGCAAAACCCATTTTAAGGCAGTTTCAGAGCATCAGAAGTTTGCCATTTGCTGAAGACCTTCCCATGCCGAAAATCCAGAGATCTTGGTGTCTATCGAAAGCTAGAAGAGTCAAGTTTCACTTGGGTCAAGAATCATAGTAATTTATTCAGCTTTTTGGAAGATATGATCCAAAGAGTGAAGCCCTCTCAACCTTGGTCACAAGGAGTGTGACCGAGATCAAGCTGCTTGTCAACTTCGGTAATGGCACCCGTGACCGAGGCCAGCCTTCATCACCACCTCGGTTAGGAGACCCGTGACCTAGGTCAGAAGACTTCATCCATTCTTACCTAAAAAGCCGAGTTTTGCCCTAAAAACCCTAAAACTGACTTTCCACACCCCAAGGCCTATAAATACCCATTTAATCTAATATTTTGGAGTGTGCTTCTTCGGTGATCCTCTGTGCCTCTCCAGCCTTGCCATCAGAAATTGTAGGACATCTCTACAGAGCCTCCTTCAATGCCTCAAACAATAGAAGTCGCCCCTTGAAGTTTTCATCCTTGTTCTTCATTGTTTCTCATCTCTCTCTACTCTTATTTGCTTTGAACCCCCTTTGATTTATTGAATCGTTTATGATGTTATTTTCTATGATATCTATTGCGTTTCTTTGCATCATGAGTGAGTAGATCTCTTTGTCGGGTTTTATGGGGTGATTCAAGGGGAATTCATTGTTCAATTCATTTAAGTTGTTAGATCTGATTTTTGTCTATTATTAGAGTTCTCTTGGGGCATCTTTTACTTAATACATGTTGCTTGGATTGATCACCCAGCACTGATCTCAGAGGATAGGAGCGTTATCCGCCTATACCTATTCCTCGGACCTAGTGCCAGTGAAGCCTCGCACCATAACCTGCGTGAGTTGAGTTATGGAGCTTTTTGAACTTATCGACCTTATTTAGCTTGCTGGTTGATGTATGTCGTTGCCTACGTAAGTTGAGTAACGAAGTGCTGAGACTTTAGACATTCATTCTATGAACTATAGCATGTTTTGTTTATCCGTGTTCGTAGTTGAGAACCTAGAACAAAAAATATGCATATTATCTTTCACTTGATTTGTTGAGAACCATAAAAACCCTAAGATGATTCCCTAAATGCCCAACGCCTTCATCTTATTAGCTTACAACCGATTTTATTTTATTGCTTTCTTATTTCATTGCTTAATCATTTAGAAAACCCAAAAATAAACCCCTTTCATATTTTGTCTTAGTTTGATTTCGTTTTTTGAATTCAATCCGCATAGCTATTATTCTCTGTGGGATCGATTTACTTAAGTACTACGACTGATTCACTGTGCACTTGCAGTTTAGAAGTTGTGATATAAAAGGAAAACTTTTTAAACACACATCAATATGATATGCCTAGATGGGCTATCTATGTATGAGTGTGAGGTAATATTAGAGATATGCCATTTAATTCATAGCACATATCATCGGGATGGGTTGGTGGGTTGGTTGGTCAGTGATACTTGAATGACCATTCTCTTTTTGTATCGTTTGTACTAAAAAAATCATAAGGAATGAATTTCCATCAACTTATAGGTGAAAATTATTATTTACAATGTCTGTAATGATTGCTCTATGGTTTTTCTTTTATTTACAATGAATTAGCTGACGTAATCTTATCATTTTTGTCACATGCGAATAAGATCAAATCAATTCATAATGTATGAATTCTTAAAGCATGAGAATTTCATCTTCTTAAAATTATCTCGAGACTGTTAAAAAATCTTACAAAAATACAGGTTATATATACTGTTTAATCCTCGATGAAAAGTTCATCATGTATATATATATATAATTTTTAATGAGAATATGTAACGCTCTTTAAAATAATAGAATTCTCAGTTAAATATGTAGGGGACAGACAGAGAGGCACTAAGTCAGATTATGAGCTTATCCCAACTAATTAGGTGATATAATTTGTAAGGTTTTCCGTTTACTTGTTTCCTTATTATTTGCTTAATTTAGTATATAATGATATGCATGCTAGAGTTAAACGTGCGAATTTAGAATTGAATTAAAAGCCAAAGTTATTTGAGGATAAGAAAATGTGACTACTGATATTGAAGCCCATCTTTAAAAGGTCCACAACAAAAGTACAATGTTCTGAGATGTGACCACGATGTTGCTAAGATGCCATGTGATTCATATTTACCGATTGTTTACAAAAATACAAAATGAAGTCATCTTAAATCATCGTCTAAACCTCGTAGTTAGGTCTGGGCATTTATTCCAGAACCGACGTAACTGAACCGGCCAAACAGTTTGGAATAAAAGAAGAATTTAACCTAGATTCTATTTATCGTCTCCTTCTTTTTCGTTCTTTCCCAATTTGTTTCACTTTTCACCTTATTCTCCTTATCGATTTTTTTTTTCATCTCACGACTATCTCTCGCCTCTCGTCGAGCATCATCATTGTAGAAATTATATGTTCTTTCATTTTTGGTGCTAGATTTTAGGGGTGGACATTTTAACCAAACCGAAGTAACCAAACCGAACCAACCAAATCGAACCAAATTTTATATCCAAACCATTTGGTTAGGTTTTTGTTCAACCTGAATGGTTCTGTCAAACCGATAAACCAAATAAAAAGAAAATCAGTGGGCAATGAAAATATAATAATCAGGTATAAAAAGAAAAAAAAAGGCCAAGTCCACATAAAAGAGTAGGCCAGTAAACCAGAAATTGTAAATTTTGGAAGACTTCTTAGAGTATGTGAAGTGGTAAAGACTCTGAGAGTCTCTCAAAATATACTATTTAAATAGTTTCAATATAATTTAATTATTTATTTAGATTTTAAATAATAATAAAAACATAAAACCAATAAAATGATGACATGTGTGAAAAGAAGGGTTCTCAGGAATTCTCAGGAATTCTCAGGAGTTCTCATTTGAGAACGATTTTCTACCCTCTCTCATACTTTTTATTATTTTATTTTCTTTTATTGTTGAGAACCTCAGTGAGAACCTCCCATTGCTCCCGTTCTTATACTACCTCTATCTGTTAAACAATAGTTGCAGGTTTATGAGAAATCCTTCACTTTTGATTAATTGAAACAGCAAAACAAACGTGACTTTATATAGCCTTACAAAACAACTGAAGCAGAAATAAAACATCAAATAATTCAAATGCAACTAGCTCCTATAAACTAGCCTTATTGACTGACACAACCAATAACAAGAGCGACTGAGTCTTCAAAGACTTATTCTTCATGTTAACTCCAATAAATCCCTCCCTTAAACTGAAATGCTAGTGAAGCCTCCAGTTTAATCTTCGTGTGTCTTCATTCCAAGTAGGCTTCGCATCTTGACAAAAGTATCATGCTTCACCGGTTTTGTCATGATGTCTGCAACATGGTCCTCTGTTCCACATAAAATAAGTTTCACGGCTCCTTGATTTGTGAGATCACGAATGTAATGATACCTTACATCAATATGTTTTGTACGCCTATGCATCACTGGATTCCTTGAGAGCTTGATTGAAGATGTATTATCACACGAAATCTCGAAACATCCAACTTCCTCAAATATGATATGCTCCATGACTCCTTTTAACCAAACACAGTGAAATGCGCATGATGTTGCAGCAACATAGTCAGCTTCTGTAGAGGATAAAGTGACCACATCCTATTTTCTTGACTCCAGCATATTGCTGCTCCATTAAGTAAAAACACATAGCTAGAAGTACTCTTTCAATCCTCCAAATCTCCAGCCTAATCACTATCAGTGTATGCTTTCACTTTCAACTCTGTTCCTCTCTTATAAAAAATGCCAAACTCCAACGTACCTCTTAAGTATCTCATAACTCTCTTAGCTGCATGCAAGTGCTCTTCTCTTGGTTTTTCTATAAAATGATATGGTTCTTCCCACGGATTGATCACTTTCGAGAGGTTTAAAGAGGATAGGAAAGATGGATGAAGAGTGTAGTGAAATCTGGTGAAGTCTAGTGAACTCTAGTGAAGTCTGGTAAAGTCTAGAGAACTCTAGTGAAGTATAGAAAATACATGGATTTATTGTTTGGTCACACAGAGACTACAGAAAGATCTCTGATACACCATGAAACCTCCCAAGATATGATACACTTGGACGAGACCAATCTGGACTCCTCGGATATGACTCACCGAGATGAATCAAGAAAACATATTGGATATTACGCACCAACCTACGGTTTGTTCACAAGGAACTGAAGTGATTCAAGACACACACTTATAAATAGCACAAGAAACTAGTAAAAACCCTAAGGAATATTAATTGCAGAAAATTAACTAACTGTTTTAAAGACTTGAAAAATATCTCTTGCACTTCTTCACTTCAGATCGAACATGGGGTCTTTATTTTGGGCCAAGTAATCTCTTTTGGGCTTTGATAAATCTCTCATGGACTTAGATGAATGGATGATCCGATTTGCCTCATTAAAACCCTCCTATCGAAAACCCATTGGGACAAAACTAAAGGCTAGAAAAAAGAGTACAAATGGATCACCCTCTTGTTAGTCCTCTTGAGATTGTAACACAAATAGCAAGTTTTTATATCCAAAGTACTCTGTTTGATCCTTAGACGCGTGATGGTCTTGCATTTGAGCGAGTAGTCAATTGATTGAATTCTGGAATGCCTTAGCTCTTGCTCTCGTCATAGATCCACTAGGCACAGCCAATGTTTCCTCAACTCCATTTATGACGTCCTTAGATTCAAGCTGCATTTGATTGTTTTCCATGATCTCCTCTTGAAAAGGATTTTTCCTCAAATCTGGTTCATCTGCAGCAAAGGGAATTAAGTCAGCAACATTGAAGCTTGAACTAACATTATACTTACCTTGTAGATTGAGCTGGTAAGCATTGTCGTTGATCCTCTTTGTAACTCGGAATGGACCATCAATCCTTGGTTTCAGTTTGGACTCCCTTTCAGCTAGAAATCATTCTTTTCTCAGGTGTATCCACACTTGGTCTCCTTCCTCAAAGATCTTCTTGCGTCAGCCCTTGTTGGCATGTTTTTCATACAACTTGGTTTTCTCTTCTATGGTCATCCTAGCTTTCTCATGGATATGTTTAACAAGTTCAGCTTTCTTTTTCCCATCTACGCTTGTTCATTCACTCAAAGATAACGGGGTTAGATCCAAAGGAGATATAGGATTAAATCCATAAACAATTTTGAATGGAGAAAACTTTGTCGCTGTATGCATTGAGCAGTTATATGCAAATTCTACATGCTGCAAACAATCTTCCCATGTTCTTAAGTTCTTTTTAATTAGGGCACGCAGAAAGGTAGACAAAGTCCTATTGATAACTTCAGTTTGTCAATCAGATTGAAGATGGCAAGTAGTCAAAAATAACAACTTAGTTCCTAGCTTTGACCAAAGTGTTTTCCAAAAATAGCTCAAGAACTTTGTATCCCTATCACTAAAAATAGTACTAGGCATACCATGAAGACGAACTATCTCTTTAAAGAACAAGGTAGCTATGAGAAGCATCATCGATTTTATGACAAGCAATGAAATGTGCCATTTTAAAAAATATATCAACAACAACAAATATTGAATCTTTGCCAGTCCTAGTTGTAGGCAATCCAAGCACAAAATCCATAGATATGTCATTCCACGGCTAGGTAGGGATTGTTAAAGGGGTGTACAAACCTTGACAATGTACCTTAGATTTGGCTTGTTTGCTTGTGACACATCTTCCACAGACTCTCTCCACATCTCTCTTCATATGCGGCCAAAAGAAGTGCTCTTGCATTACATTGGGAGTCTTAGCAATCTCAAAATGACCCTTTAAGCCTCCTCCATGCGCTTCCCTAACTAGCAAATATCTCACAGAGCAGTTTGGCACACACAGTCGATTTTCAAAGAATAAAAATCCTTTAAGCCTAAAATACTTTCCAAAAGCGAATTTAGCACAAGACTTGTAAATCTCTTGAAACTCAGTGTCAGTTTCATAATGATTCTTAAGTTGCTCAAATCCTAACAGTTTAGCATCCAAAGTAGTAATCAAAGCAAACCTCTGAGATCAGGCATATGCAGCAACATTTTCCTTACCTTGTTTGTACTTGATCACATATGGAAAAGTCTTAATAAACTCTACCAACCTAGCATATCTCTTGTTGAGCTTCTGCTGACCTTTTAAATGCTTCAAGGTTTCGTGGTCTGTATGAATGACAAAATCCTTTGGCCACAAGTAATGCTGCCACTTTTGTGGAGCTCTCACTAAGGCATATAGCTCCTTGTCATAGATTAGATATTTCAGCGTGGTCCCTCCAAGCTTCTCACTGAAAAAGGCAATGGACATTTTCTCTTGCATCAGAACAGCTCCAATACCTACACCAGATGCATCACACTCAATTTCAAAAGTTTTCATACACTCTTGTAGAGATAAGAGTGGTGCATTAGTAACTTTATCTTTTAGCGTATGGAAAGCTTTTTCTTGTGTGTTTTCCCATTTTAATCCCGCACTCTTCTTGACCACTTCAGTGAGGGGAGCAGCAATGGTACTTAAATCTTTAACAAATCTCCTATAGAATCCTGCAACTCCATGAAAGCTCCTCACTTCACCCAAGGTGCTTGGTCTTGGACATTCTCGGATAGCTCTCACTTTCTCCTCATCAACTTGCATGCCATCTGCACTTATGAGAAAGCCTAGAAAACAATGTTATCGGCACAAAAAGTGCATTTCTTCAGATTGGCATATAGTTTTTCTTTCCTAAGAACAATCAAAACAGCCTCTAGATGCATAACATGCTCATCTAAACACTTGTTGTAGACTAGGATATCATCAAAGTAAACTACAACAAACAACCCAATGATGTTTCATAGAGCATGGTTCATCAACCTCATGAAAGTATGATAAATTGTTTTTTGCACCCCTAGTTATCTAATAACCCTTATACCATTATAGTATAAAGGGTATCGAAATCCACTGAGAAACGAGCTTATGACACACCAAGAATCCAAGTCTCATTCTAATCTAAGCAAACAAGGGTTTAAGTGGTTTAAAAAAAAGTGGTTTAAAATCAAATAATGAAAGCGATGAGTCTCGGGAATGGTTATGATTAACATGAGATGATGAATGTTTGATGATGCAAGAAGATATGATGAACAATATCCTAGGCCAAAGGATCAACAAATAAGACTAATCCACTCTCATGACAATAATCTCTTCAACAATCATTCAATCAACAATAACTCTCGTTAGCAATTTAAAATGATCATTGAGCATTAAGAATCAAGTATAATCCAGCCACAAATCATCCTAGTCAACTACTCTCATAGGTAAGGAATGAAATGCACATTTAGGTTTCATTCAAGCAGTTTAACAAACACCTTGTGGGCATGAAAATGCAAATGATCTAGATTAACAATCTCTTGCTTATAATGTAGCAATACAAACAACCTAAATGAAGAATATAACAATAATTT
Source organism: Cardamine occulta (assembly GCA_028015245.1). Lineage (NCBI taxonomy): Eukaryota > Viridiplantae > Streptophyta > Magnoliopsida > Brassicales > Brassicaceae > Cardamine > Cardamine occulta. The sequence goes on along the minus strand of CM051376.1, from coordinate 13,932,378 downwards.
AGTCCTAAACATCACCATCAATCCACCAAGTCATCTCAATTACCAAACCCTAAACTCATCTAAAAGACTACTCGCTCATAGTCATGAAAACACAAATCATTTTGTTTGATTGATGCATAATCATGATTATCAGAAGAATAATTAAAAGATTTAAGAAGATAAGAAGATTTGGTAACTTAGATCAAAGAGATTCATTCAAATATTGATATATCATGGTTTTTACGGTTTTTAAGCCATGATATATGTCCTTAATTGAGTCTTTTATGTGTCTTTAAAGTCCTAGTGGAGTCTTTTACAGGTTTACAAGTATTTGGAGACTTTTGGATCTTTTGAAGCATTTTGGAGTATTGTTGCTGAGAAGCTGAAGCCGATGTTCGCATAGACCCCTGGTGTCGATCGACACGCGTCACCTACTAAAGTCAAACTCGGATTTTTACAATTTTTGAAAATTTGCAACATTGTCCAGAAGTTTCTATTATTTACAAAAAGACCCAAGTCATGGTTCTGACTCATTATTAGGGTTTTTAGTTCTTATCTATGTATCTAAGCTTTTTGCAAGGAGACTGAGAGAGATTGAGAGCTTGGGGCTGATTTACTCTGTACTTCTGAGAGAAGATCTTGAACCCCTGTTTCTACTTCCCTTTTAGTTTATCTATGATATCTATTCTATTAATGTTCATGTTTTCATTGATTATGTCTAAGTAGATCACTTGTTAGGTTCACGGATTCTCATTAGGGTTTTCATGGATTTGTAACTTTGGTTGATTGGTTAGGATTCACAACCTTATAAGTTCTTCACCTAGGTTGTTCTTAATGCTAGATCTAGCCTGATCACCTATGCATCTAGATTTTAGTTTATTGAATTAGTTCTAAGTTAGTGTTTTGAGTTCCATAATTGGATTTTAATTTGATCATAGCCAATTCATTTTCTTTTCTGCATTGTTTTCATTCATCACCTATCTTACTTAGCTTCATTCGAAACTAAATAATATATTGTGAAGTATTGTGAGTCTCTATGGATTCTACCCCTATATACTACAATTACATATTTGTGCACTTGCAATGTAGCTCTAGGGTTTAAACTTTGAGCATACCAAGTTTTTGGCGCCGTTGCCAGGGACTCTTGTTTCCAATAGATTTAAGTTTAGAATTTAGACTAAGTTTTTATCTTTATGTTTATCTTACATATTTTTTTTCTTCTTGTCTTGTGTGTTTCAGGTGTATGCGTAAGCGTGCTACCTTGAGCAGCAAAGACAGTCAGCTTTTATCTCTTCCGAATCAAGAGCTTGCAAAGTTAGAACGAGCATGAAGAAAAGCAAAGAAACCAGTGGAAATGGCTGAACGAGTGGTAATACTTCAGGATGAAGCTAGTGTTCTTAGGGACCAAGAGGGTCATGTGTGCAACAACCAAGGACAGAGACTTGCTCATAATGGTAACTCCATTGTGCCAGTAGCTGTTGCAGGCGCAGGAAATGCGCAAGAAAACTCGCCAACACGCGCAGGAAGAGGGAGAACACTAGGAGATTACAACAGATCTGATGAGTTCTATGCGAATAGGTCTGCGATTCGACTTCCCACTTTCCAGCGAGCTGATTTTGAGTTGAAGCCGTCCTACTACACCTTTGTTGGACAGCATCCTTTCCATGGGCTTTCTCATGAGAACCCCATGGATCACATTGAGAGGTTTGAAGATCTACTGACTAGCATGAAGGACAACGGAGTCAGCTATGACTACCTCTTCTCCCACATTCTCTTAGTGGTGAAGCAGCTTATTGGTTGAAGCAATTGCCTACAGGGTCTATAACCAATTGGGAAGATACAAAGAGAGCTTTTCTGAGAAACTTCTATGATGATTTGAGGTCTGAGGATTCACGCAGAATCCTACTGAAGCATTCAAGGCTGCATGGGTGAGATTCAGGTCTTACCAGAGAGATTGTCCGCATCATGGTTTCAGTGAAGTTCAGCTGTTGGGTATTTTCTTCAGAGGTGTTGATTGGAGATACCAGATGGTTTTAGATGCTGCTAGAAACGGAAATTTCAATACGAGGTCTCCAGGAAAAGCATATGAGTTGATTGAGAACTTGGCGTCTATTAATAGCACCAAGAATGCTAATTTTGAGAGATAGAAGCAAGCTGGTAACATAGATGGAAAACAGATTGCTGAGCTGAAGACTAAGCTGGATTCGGTTCATAACATTCTGGTGAATAAGAAGATGGTTCAATTTGCTGCAGAAGTTGAAACCTTCGAGCCTGAGGAGGAAGGATGTGATGAAGAGGATGTGAACTACATTTGTGGGACAGATTTTCAGGGTCAGAGATTTGGTAATCAATAAGGAAGAACTGGTTACAACGGGAATAATCAGAGGAACACTTACTCAGGTAACCAAAATTCTTCTGGTTATGTTTCTAAGCTGCAATACCAGAAGCCCTTTCAGAGAATAGCAGTTTTACTAGGAACTATGGATCCTCGTCTTACCATACACCTCCTGCACCAACCGAGCAAAGTGAGATGAAGTTATGCTTGAGCAGATTCTAGAGGGTCAGCAGAGGATTAGAGTTGATTTTAATGGCAAGATTGATGCTCTGTACATCGACTTGAATGGGAAGTTTGAGGCTTTGAACACTCATGTCAAGCAATTGGATAATCAGATTACGCAGACTTTCGGGTCCGTGAAATAACAATACTGTCTTCTTCCAGGAAGAATAGATGCTAACCCAAAGTATCAGTGCAGTGCCGTGACATTGAGAAGTTGTAAGAAGCTTAATCTTGTACTTAGAAGTAGATTAAGTGTTGATGAACTCTTGGAGTTAGAAGAAATCAAAGAAAATGCTGTAGAAGAGGTGCATGTGTTGATTGACACCACCTCTGGTGTCGATCGACACCAACCATTATCTGAAAATCCATCGAGTTCCAATGTGCCTGTGTCGATCGATGCCCCTCACGGTATCGGTCGACACCAACCACCAGAAGATGTAGGATCAAATCCATTGACCAGTTTCGATCGACACAATAGTGGTGTCGGTCGACACCAAGACACCTCTGAGAAACCGAGTTCTACGAAGCCACAAATTTCAGCAGAACGAGTTTACAAACCTAAGGTACCTTTCCCAAGGAATCCCAGGAAGTCTAAACAGGTGCTGTATGAAGCTAAGTGCAAAGCTATGATGGACAAGCTCACCATAGAGATTTCATTAATTGAAGTTGCTTACGCAGAGTATGCGATAAGAAGAAGGTGTCATGATGATCTCTGAGGTATGTAGTGCTGTGATTTTGAACAGAATTCCAGAGAAGCTCAAGGATCTAGGAAGTTTTGTTTTGGATTGTTATATATTTAAGGACAGGTTCAAAGGTTCACTATGTGATCTGGGTTCTAGTGTGAGTTTGATGCCTCATTCAGTTGCTGTAAATCTTGATATTACTGATTTCACTCCTACGAAGATCTCCTTGATTTTAGCTGATAGGAGTATCAGGATTCCAGAAGGTGTGTGAGAAGATGTGCCTGTGCGCATACGGGAATGCATGATTCCCACTGATTTTGTGGTGCTGCGGTACACCGATGAGCCTAAGGATCCCCTTATCCTAGGCAGG